>JAKUCC010000012.1:0-50714 GCA_030563365.1 Hemisphaericaspora xylanilytica | reverse complement strand
AATTTATAATTGTGAAAAGTTTAATTATTTTTTAGCATGTTTGTGATTCAAACAAACGTTCCGTAACCGATCAAAGGCAACCCCCCCCAAAGTAAACCTTTCTACAAACCCCCTTTTTTTCCATGATTACTTTCACTATGTGGTTAAGTTAGTGCGAGACTCTACCCTAGAATATCCTTTCCAATGGGGTAGAATATTATGAGTGTTTATCAATTCACATATTCTATCTATTGGTGTTTGATCAACAAGTTCTAATGAACTTTTGGTTGCTTGTAAGAAGACGCAAAACATTCAGCATCATATGTGTTGCTTTTTGCTTTTATTTTTCCAGAAAATTCTACACTACAATAAGTCATTGAAATCAAGTATACCTGCATTGTTTGATGAATTGTTATTGCCAAACAGAAAACAATAACCACGAAATTGCATCTCATGCAAGTATTTAGCCTGAGTAAAATGCACCAGCTTTCGCATCTCGTTTAGGCTAACTATTAGCGGTTTGAATATTTAGTAGTAATTACACATGGGGACTTAGAACATTAGTGAAGTGTGCCTCTCATAGAAATCGAATTATTCGATAACCCTGAAAAATGATTACTTGTTTATGAAAAGGAAACGTTTACATCTACAAAGTCTTTTTTGATGCTTTTAGCGATATTGTCACTCGTGAAGTGATTTGAGTAATTCTGTGGTACATTCGTATAGGATTGTTCCAACTGTCGTGAAATGTATGGGCTTGTAGAACGGTTACAATCAAACCACTCTTACGGTTATTACCGGCACGATGAGCAAGCGCCCACAGAGGCAATAAAACCACCAAGAATAAGCATAGTTCCCGTTATTACTACTGAATTCCAAGAAGTAGAAGTTCCCAATGTGTATGCATTCAAATATGCACGGAGGAATTATAAGCTAATCGCAAGCGATTCCCCTTACGCCTCATATCTTATATTCCTTTTTGATGGATGTCTACCACGACGAGGAACCTAGTACCTGTGCTAAGATATCGTATCAATTAATATGTCAATACAATTCCCCAGTCATACCGCTCCGTTCAGTTTATTGTGTACATACAAAACCAATGGCTGCGATATATACATCAGCTATACTACCAGTAGCTAGCTAGTATTTATACATGGCACTTCAAGACTCAGTTTATGTTCGTCATATCATTAAACTATCATTAACCTATATAAATACACAATAAAAATGAAACATTCCCAAGTCATCAATTTTCATTATTATGCTGTGTTCATGGGGACGTAACCTACTCCCGCCTTTGGGTATCATAACACTAACCAATTATTCTTTTAAAACTTGAATTACTGCAATAGATTCCTGGTCAAGTTTCTCGATGTCTTCTTCTGCCATTCTTACATCAAAACTATTTCTCTTTTTGCATCTCTTGACCACTTCTCCACCACCTTTCGTTACTTGCTCAATGAATGATGCTTCGCTTTCGTCGCAAGTGTCTTGTTTTAAGGTAACAACGCAAAAATCTTTACTTTTAAAGGTCATTTTGAGTAGATAGATACTGTAAAGTTGATTAAAAACTAAGAACTACAATTTCCCTTTTATTGAGATATTTCATGGTATTTTAATATGGGGAAAAGGATCATCCCTAAAAAAATAAATCCATGATAAATTAGTAAGTTCATGATATTTAGAGAAGGTGGGGATTGGTTTTAGACAGGAAAATTCAGGAGAGTGTCATTGTAAAAATTTCTGATAAATGAAGTGTAGATGAAATTTGATTTGATTACGAACAATAATATACTATCGGGGATAGTCATGAGTGACCTTCTGTTGGTTGATTGACCACTAACTCGCGCGGACTAAGCAATCCGGATCTGTCTGAAAAAAATGGACTCAATGCTGATCAGTATCATTAAGGAGAGGGCCGAAATAGAAACCCTAATATTGCTCTGGTTGTAATACAAAAATGAAAAGTAACTAGCTACTTTAATCCCTGTATATGCGGATCAATCCCATATCGATAAGTAGAGATAAAATGTCATGTTTCTCTCAAATATTCTGTTTGATACTTTGTAGAAACCGGCCATGTTTTTCCTAAATGGACCAGTTGCAAAAAATACCTTATAAGCCACATGTTCCTTCAAATTAGTATTTGTAATAGTCCCGATTGTTACAACGCGAAAAGCTCGTCACCAAAGCATCCGTGATACCTGATGAACGTCAAGGGTGACCAGGAACCTATATAGACATTGCCGCTTGAAATGTTCGCCACGTCAAAAAAACATGCCAATTGCACACAACGTGCGAATTCGAATACCAAGAAATTATATTATGGGGTATAATTGAAGCTCATGCACACGTCTACATTTAAGTCCGAATAAACACAAAATCACTGAATGACATCAGCAAGAAAAACACTGGACTATAAAGTATTAGACAAGTGGATTATTCGGCCTACATATTTCTTGAGAGATTCGTTCGGCATATCTCATTCAATGGCAACAAAGAGGAATAACACGAGTACAAGGTATCTTGCATTGAAATAACTGGCTCGAATTCAATCAAAACCTCTCAAAGAGTTGTTTAACGAAACCAGTATTGATACGAATATAGGTCTATTGTGGTAGAAAGAATAAGAAGATGCGGATGAATCGTCTTTCATTATGCTCTATGAAATTAACACCCTTGCCAAAGCTTATTTCATGTCTAGAGCCTCCTAAATTCTGAATTAGAGGGATAGTAAATAACCATTAGTCAAAGTTTCTGACGGAATTGGGTGGCGGCAACCGATTTTATTGATATAGTTTTGATTTGCATTGTGTTCTGGAACAAACTTCGTGGCACAAATGTGATTCGACTAAATCAAAAGAAAAAAAAATAAACAGACGATACCCGTTAACACGCTTGCTTACTACGTAATGGACCCCCAAAAAAAGAGACCACGCTACAACTAGCTGAAACAATTCATTAGAAAAATTAAGCGCTAATACGATAGTTAGGAGCATGACCTACATCGTCAATTAACAACAACAACAACAACAGGAAGATCAACTACTAATAGTGCTACTTTTGTTTTCCGTTTTGTTGGAAATTCTTTCAGAAGGATCAATTAATCACCAACTGTTAGGTTTCCCCACAAACGATGTATATTATTGGAGTATCAAAGACACCCACAGGACTAGATAGGTTCATGAACCGCTTTAGGAAGAAAGGATTCTGGATATATACCGGGATAATTTTCGCTTCAGTGGGTTATATCCTATATGAAATATCTCGATTACCAGAAATTGGACCCGACCCAAACATTAAACAGGTTGATTCACCTAAGAAAGATATCAAGCAACGAAAACGGACAACAAAACAACGCAAAGATGAAGTTACGGGTTCAAGGAAATCCAGACTGCCGAGCCCAGTCACCGACAAACCACAAGCACGATATGAGAAAGCTTATCAAGTTGAAGAGCTAATGGAGCACGATGAGGACTTTGAAAGCCATCCAACTGATACTTGGACCAAGCGTGAACTATATCAATTCTTGTTTAATGAGAAGATATATCCGGACATTCATGAAGACATTAATATAATTAGAAGACAGGTGAGAGGTATATACGATTTCAAGGTATCTAGAAGAGAACTCTAGTGGTTAATTGATTAATTTGTTTCCATGGAGTCTGTGTTTAATGACGAAAAATATTCTTGAATGGTAACTACTAAGGTATTTCCTCTACCTACTTGTATATAAATCAGATTAGGGGTAAATTGAACAATTTAATATTAGTATTAAAAGTTGCGATTATAAATAGGACTATCAATCTTGTGTTTTTCACTTTTGGTGATTGCTACTGCTTTGACCCGCCATCATCAATTGGCTCTGGTTCTCGGGGGTTGCGATAAAACGTCCTGCACATAGCGACAGTTTCAGTTATGATTTTTCAGAAGGAAACGGAAATTCGCAATTCTATTGAATAGTGGCGACAGATGAGTCACCCGTGGTGTTTGAGGAAGTTAATCTAGTAAAGGACAAGAATTTCTACTGAACTAGATCAAACGCTAAAGCAATCCCACCAATAGTGGGGTTGTTGCCGACATTGCTCAGCAATGATTTGACTCACCGTTCAGAGCACCGGCAGAACAGTTATCGGATGGATGATCCTTAAATCCGTGATTGCTGTTACTAATATTTCGGTAATGGACACGACCATCATTTTAGCTCCTTAATAAAAGCGGAGGGAAATTTGTTCACATTTTTTGGCAAATGAAGATTTCCATTTTGTAGTAACTTTTCTTTCTCAAATCAATTGATATACAATAAACATACAAAATGGTCAAAGCTGGTATGTAGATCATTGAATCTGACAGAACATAAGAAGATCCATATTCAATTGAGTGGGCAAAAGAAAAAAAAAACCCATCAATTGAATTTGATTGATTTCTTATCTATGGCATCTTGGTCAAGGTCTGAATTGGGAATAATAATTTGCTCAATTGGATGGAACATCAATTGATGAACCGCAAATTGTGCCATGGTTTAATCCATCATCAGAATTGACAATTCCGTTTATATAAGAGCTTATACTAACCATCTGATAGTTGCAATTTTAAGAGGTGACTCCAACGTTTCTGGTGTTGTTCACTTCGAACAATTATCTGAATCTGAACCAACCACCATCACTTACGAAATCTCCGGTAACGATCCAAATGCTTTACGTGGGTTCCATGTCCACAAGTTTGGTGACAATACCAACGGTTGTACTTCTGCTGGTCCTCACTTCAACCCATTTAACAAGGAGCACGGTGCCCCAGAAGACGAAGAAAGACATGTTGGTGATTTAGGTAATGTTACCACTGATGCCAATGGTGTTGCCAAGGGTACCAAACAAGATTTGTTGATTAAATTGTTTGGTGAACATTCTATTATCGGTAGAACCGTTGTTGTGCACGAAGGTACCGATGATTACGGTAAGGGTGGTTTTGCCGACTCTAAGACCACTGGTCACGCCGGTGGTAGACCAGCTTGTGGTGTTATTGGTTTAACTGAATAGATGAGCTTGATAAGTTTCAGTTTATATAGTTGAAATTTTTTATTGAAGAATGATAAGGATATGTAGTAAAATATAAGTGTCTATCAGTAAAACTTGGAAAGTAGAAGGTGCTGAAATTGACTAAGTTCCTCTCCAGGGCAATTCTGGAGTAATCTGAAGTAACGTAAATCAGTGTCCTGTCATAAGCTTGAACGGAAAACTATTTCCATTGTACTGGAAACCCAATCACGAAAGAATAAGATGCATAGGAACAAGTTGTTGTTTGTAATATCATCAGGGACCGCTACAA
Organism: Hemisphaericaspora xylanilytica; assembly: GCA_030563365.1. Lineage (NCBI taxonomy): Eukaryota > Fungi > Ascomycota > Pichiomycetes > Serinales > Debaryomycetaceae > Hemisphaericaspora > Hemisphaericaspora xylanilytica. The sequence goes on along the minus strand of JAKUCC010000012.1, from coordinate 45,407 downwards.
CGAAGACTATTGTGTTGTGAAGTAGAACAAAGGTTCACAATGAGAGTTGGAAGCGAAACAAAACCATACATCCTAATTAACAATAATAAATCTAAGCGATTAATCTCAGATGGGTTCAGTAAGCGTAGATATCGGGGTAGATCTTGCATTAAAGAGAGCAATACAAGGATATGAACACGAACATGAATGTACACCATGGAGCATTTCCCTTCCAACCAGAAACAAACATCATTGGTAATTATCGCAAATTTTGCTGTTCTTGTTGATCTTTGTAGTTACAGTAGAAATTGAAACCGCCAAGCCATCCACCATTAGGCAAAAAAATTACTTCAACAACTAATTAACACTTGGCACTAGTGTGATCTTTGGTCTACACATACTACACAGACATACACACCCCATTTTCATGTACATCAATCACGGCGGCATTGAATTCATTAGCATATTTATAGACTAGAATACACTGCATAATTATGAATGGCAATAGTAGCATCCAATCGCCGACCTCAGATAATTTGCAACAATCACAGCCACCTTCTTACGAACAACCATCGAATTCATCTATTCAGTCAGAACAACAACAACTGACCCAATCAAATTCTAACGATGAGCCCACTAGTCTACGGGTTCCAGTAAATACTCCCCAAACACGAAGAAAAAGGGGACTATCATTGAGATCTCAATTGTTCAACAAAGCTTTCAACCTACAAGGTACACCAACAAGCTCAGCACCCACTCCTACAACACAAGCACCACCACCAACACCGCCAACTATCCAGATAGACCAATCCGAGGCAGGTGATATAGAACTACTGAGTATTTCGACTCCACCAACAGCATCCAAGGATCCCGCTCCTTTTGTAAAAAATTCTGAAACAAATGTGGAAACTGCTCAGATCTATTACAATAGTTTAAATCCCAATTTGACAAGATCTACAACTCATTTAACAGCACCTAGTTTTCTGTCAGATGTATCAAGCACTGGAGATTCCTTTGTTTCAAAGTTGGAACGGCAACAAATTCGCAGATACAAAACAAACTCCAAGGTTGTGCAAACTCTAATAGATCTTAAGAATAGAATACTAGGAATCAAAGATCTACCTCCAACAATAAGCGGTAGAGTAATTCCATTTAGCATAAACCACAAATTAATCAATGATTGCTACCAGGATGATTACTATGACCCCAAGCATGATGCATTGATTGACGAGCGAAGCAACAGACCATACATTGACAATACCATCACATCATCAAAGTACACAGTATATGATTTTCTACCAAAGCAATTGAAAGCACAGTTCTCAAAAATAGCAAATTGTTATTTCATGGTGGTTGCGATTATGCAAATGATTCCCGGTTGGTCTACAACTGGTCAATATACAACCATCATACCTTTATGTATATTTATGTCAATTTCAATTGCACGTGAAGGGTTCGACGATTGGAAAAGACATGGTCATGATAAGGAGGAAAATAACAAAAGAACCATTGTTGTTAAGGAAGATCAAGATTTAGGCCAATATGATACCCAATCGATTACCACAATCATGTCGGACGCCGAATCCAATCATAACATTTACAGTAACCACTCTCCTCCATCATCCACTCATTCATCACTAGATGGTGATGCGTCAAGAATGGCTTACACAGACCTGCGTGCTATGAAAAGTTACAACATAAAAGAATACAGTACAGCGTGGAAACATGTGAAAGTAGGAGATGTGGTGAAAATTAATGAAAATGAGTGGTTTCCAGCAGATGTTCTTCTCATATCAACCAGTGATTTAGAAACCCAAATAGCATATGTGGAAACTATGGCTTTAGATGGGGAGACTAATTTAAAACCTAAATATCCTCATGTGGAATTAGCGAAACAAGCAACGAATGTGGCCAGCTTGAAAAATTTGCGCACCTTGATCACCACCGAAGATCCGAATATTGACTTATATAACTTCGAAGGATCTTTCAGGTTGAATGAACAAACCTACGCATTAGGATCTGATAATATTGTGTACAGAGGAAGTATCTTGAGAAACACCAAATCTGTGTTAGGGTTAGTGGTCTTTACCGGAGAAGAAACGAAAATAAGAATGAACAATATTAGGCATCCAAGGACCAAGGCTCCCAAATTACAGAAGAATATCAATTACATTGTTATATTTATGGTGCTTGTTGTGGTTCTGTTGTCTTGTTTCTCAACAATGGCACAACGTTTGTATTTTAATCAAAATCGGAACGAAGCTTGGTATTTGTTCGAGCAAGATGCTGGGGTAGCGGCAACATTGATGGGCTTTATAATTATGTATAATACTTTGATTCCGCTTTCGCTTTATGTTACTATGGAAATTATCAAAGTAATGCAATTGTGTCTATTGCAATTTGATATAGATATGTACCATGTTGAGTCGAACACACCAGCTGACGCGAAAACTGCTACGATTTTGGAGGAATTGGGGCAAGTGTCATATATATTCAGTGACAAAACTGGTACATTGACAGATAACAAAATGGTGTTCAGAAAATTTAGTGTATGTGGAGTAAGCTGGCTTCATGATTTAGATCTTATGGCAGACGAACGTGCTAATCCGAATAGCTTTCCCACTGCACCATTAGTCCCAAGGTTAAGTATGCATGCACCACCATATCCATCTGGGAATCGATCCTCGACAGACTATGCACCCAGAACAAGTACAACATCAATTGCAAGAAACAGTTTTGATGTTCAATCGGTACACACTGCATGGACGTCTCTGGCTCACCCAAACAAGCTTCAAGATTTAAGCACATCGTTACAGTTGTTGAGACACATCCAAAGTCATCCTCAAACCTTGTTTGCAAAAAGAGCCAAGTTTTTCTTGTTGAGTATTGCCTTATGTAATACTTGTCTCCCAAGAAAATCACAAGGCAACAAGACAACACCCGATTCAAGCACGGCTGAAGTCAGTGAAGTCGTTGAAGATGAGGATATATCTTATCAGGCCGCCTCCCCTGATGAACTTGCTCTTGTACAAGCAGCGCGTGATTTGGGTTTTGTGGTCTACGATCGCCAAAATACGCGTTTACTTATCAGAACCTACCCAAACGGTTTTGACAACGAGGCAAAATTGGAAGAGTATACTGTGTTGGATGTTATTGAGTTTTCGTCAGTAAGAAAAAGAATGTCAGTTGTTGTCAAATTTCCAGATGGTAGGATTGGTGTTATATGTAAAGGTGCAGATAGCATTATTTTGGAACGACTCAAGAATTCTAAATTGGCACAGGAGAAGGCACGCGAGATTACATTGCAGAGCTCTGAACGGAAAATCCAAGAAGCAGGGGTAATTTTGAATTCTCGAAAATCATACTCAGTAGATGCGTCACCTAGAAAGTCTTCGATAAGACCAAGTTTTAGTAGCCAGATAGTACCGAGATCAAGTTCACGGGTGAGGACAATTAGAAGTATAGATAATGCGTTACAGGGTACAGAAGAAGAAGAGATTACCGACATTGCTACCAAAGCGAGAAAATCGTTACATCTTCAACAACTGCAGAAGTATAGTTTGGAATTATATGATAATGAACCAATTCCAGGTTCGGCTACAAGTCCGATTCGTGCTGACAGCGGTGGTGTTGGATCATCGGCAGAAACAGGAAATCACATTGAGTCGAGTCATTATGTTCCTAATGATAAATTATTAGTGAATGATGAATTCGTGATAGAAAAGACGTTGGAGCATATCGAAGAATTTTCGACAGAAGGTTTGCGTACATTGCTCTATTCATTTAAGTGGTTAGATAAAGCAGAGTATGAGCGATGGTCGAATGATTATCATAGCGCGAAAACATCACTTGTGAATCGAGCCCAATTAGTTGAAGAAGTTGGGGGCAAAATCGAGAACAATTTAGAATTAATTGGGGCAACTGCAATTGAAGACAAATTACAAGATGGGGTCAGTGAAGCTATAGATAAATTGCGTCGTGCAGGTATTAAGCTATGGATGTTAACGGGAGATAAACGAGCAACTGCTATTAATATTGGGTACTCCTGTCGTTTAATCAAAGACTATTCCACAGTGGTGATATTATCTGCAGATGAAGGAAAAGATATTTTAATGGATCGAATAACATCCGCAACACTGGAAATTCAAGCAGATAGGGTTGCTCACTGTGTTTTAGTAATTGACGGTGAGACCTTGACTGATGTGGAGAACGACCCCACAATGTTCACCTTGTTTCTTGAATTGTGCGTTCTTGTTGATTCTACCATTTGCTGCAGAGCAAGTCCTTCACAGAAAGCAAGAATGGTAAGTGCAATTCGAAGTTTGAACAAAAAAGAAGTTACGTTGGCTATTGGTGATGGTGCTAATGATATTGCAATGATCCAAAGTGCCGATATTGGAATTGGAATAACCGGAAAGGAAGGTCTTCAGGCTGCAAGGTCGGCAGACTATGCGATTGCCCAATTCAGGTTCTTGCTAAAGCTATTACTTGTGAATGGACGGTATAATTATATTCGTACTTCGAAATTCGTGTTGTGTACATTTTATAAAGAGTTGTTGTTTTACTTGACCCAATGCGTTTACCAAAGAAATACGTTATTTTCGGGGAGTTCATTATATGAAAGTTGGTCATTGTCAATGTTCAATACGTTGTTTACTTCATTACCCGTGTTGTGCGTTGGAATGTTTGATAAGGATTTGAAACCTTCCACTTTGATAGCTGTTCCGGAATTATACGCTAAAGGAAGATTATACCAAGCTTTCAACTTGAAGATTTTCATCTCATGGATGGTATTAGCTACATTTCAAACTATTGGGATCTCATTCTTGTTGTATTACACATGGGGATTTAGTGCTCTTAGAGATAATACTACCTTTGCATTAGGTTCAATGTCATTTGCTACATTAGTGGTGGTTATTAATGCAAAATGTACCCTCGTTGAGATGCAAAACAGAAATTGGCTATCCTTCGCATCATTTATAATTTCTGTTGGAGGATTCGGCTTATGGAATATCTTGATTATGTTACTTTATCGAACAAAGGATTCACCTATTTATTTCGTAGCTCATGGATTATATACATGGGGACGAGACCAAAGTTGGTGGGCAGCTTTATTAATGTTAATCACTGTCCCATTATTGTTTGATATATTGATTAAGGTTATCAAATTTATGTTTAGTCCAAATGATGACGAAATTTTCCGGGTGTATGAGAAGGACCTTGAGTTACGAAGATACTTCGAGCAAATCGCGTATTTGGAGTTAAAACAAGGTTGGACATTCCCCAAGGATTCTTCTACTACTTTAAGATTATTCAATAAGGTCATCAGGAAGTTGTTTTGTTTTGGAGGTTCTGGTAAGAACAGAGCACCTCATGAAGACGATGAACCATTAGAGCACGTACCTACAAATGTTGATCATATTGATGGAGACAATGAATCCAGTGAGATTCAGTCAGCTTTGCACAGGAAGCGAGCTGGTACAAATCCAATCCCAACCGAATTACCACCAAGTGGCGAAGGCGAAGCTGTCAAATGGACTTCGAGTGACTATAAGCCTCATGTCACAATAGCCGAGGATGGATATGAAATTTTGCCGAGTGGTAAACGAATCCGAGTCAAGACAAGCGGTTCCTCTAAATGGGAAAGTATTTCGCGGGCATTTAAATGGGATGACGAGGATGTTAACGCTATCATCGATGCGAGATTGAAAAATTTGGATGAGGATGGAAGGCTGGTGGGAGAGGAAGGTGATAAAGCCGATGACGCGACTAAACCCAAACCTGGAATTTTGAAGAAGTAATAGTATATCAGGTATTACATTTCTATCTAGACCGTATATAAAAAATTGTACATCACTAACTATTTATTATATTTACATTTCTTAAAAGTTTTCTATTCTTATCAAGTTGTACCTTAAGAATAGAGGATTTCGTTTCCTTATGTGAGTCGCTTCTTGTTAATTGAATTCAATCCATTTTCCAAGCCCAATATAATTCTTTTGAGATCTTGCTTTCGTGAATTTTTCTGCAACCAAGCTTGGAACAATTCTCTTTGGTTTCTAAGATGATCTATCCTAGGTTCAAATGTTTTTGTTTCATGGTCATATGGATTCAACAATACGTTAAACAACCCATCCCACAAGTCAATTTGCCAATATCTCTTGAATGAACTCTTTAATCTTACACGCCCATCGTGCTTTATGATACGAATATAGCTTCCAAACAACAAAGAGTGTACAATCCCGGCTAGTCCATAATAATCAGCCTCGTAGGACCAAGGTGTTCCTTCATTCATCTCGACACAATCTTGTTCATCGACTTTCATATTGCCACTGGTAAATCTTGTATGTTGTGGGAAAAGGGATAAATCGATCCCCCGACCAAAGTCAATCAACGTGATGCTCTTCTTAGACCATGCGGCATTATTAGGATTGTATTCATCAGGCCACTCAGATTCTTCAACAGGCTCAAACCGTACCATACAATTATCGGCTTTGAGATCGGCATGGATAATAGAAATTTGGTGGAGTGTCTCGATTGAGCGGAGGAGTTCGACTGTGAGATAGATACATAGTATTTCTGGTATATGTTGATGTTCCTGTGAGTTATAGTAATTGACAACATCTAATAATGTACTCTGACTATGATAATCTAGGATCAAAAAACTTTCATCTTGGAAATAAAATAAAGACTCAGCATGAATAAATAATGATAGGAGATTTGGTTGATCTAATAATCGACGATGTATTGATCGTAAGATATAGAATTCCCATTTAGAACTTGGTGATTCTATCTTAAGGGCTCGCAATGTACCATTGGAACCGTTTTCAATAAGATACACAAATCCATAACCTCCCTGACCCAATTCGTGAATTACGCAGTATATTTCATCTCCACAGTAATCTATAATTGCTTGCTGCGAACCCCGATTTATCTTTTTCGTTCTGGAAGCTGTTATTTCTCTGAATTTTCGCATTCGCTTGACTGGTGGAAGGGAAGACCGGTCATAATAACCAGAAAAAGCTGATAAAGGGATTGGTAACATATTCAATAATTGTTCTTTCAATCGGTCGTCAAATGGGTTAATCAGGTGTGTGCTTTCACTAGATTCTGGTGGCTGTTCTATAAATGGAGAACTAGCACATGATGCTTCGTCCTCAGTAGGGGGAGTGACCTTCGGAGTTAGAATCTTTTGGTTCACCGACTGTTGAATCTGGGGTTGATTAGCCGACACTGTTATAGTTTCAGTTACAAACCCTTCATAATTTGTTTCTTCTTGGGGAATTGGTAAATCACCGTCGTCATCGGAATCGGCTGTTCCACCACGGTACATGAATGCGACCTCGTTATCCGCCATCTTGGAGTACATAGTCATTGTGGGTTCTCGAATAGTTTGATCAACCTTAAGTAAGGTGGTATCATCTACTCCCTTCATTCTAATAATTAAAGTCTGGTTGCATTTATCGTCTGGTTGTTGTTCCGCTTGTGTTACCGTTTCGATTGTTGCTAGATCATCGGGTCTGCATCTCATTCTTTTGCTCATGTTATACTTTCTTCGGCTGAGAGCAAGAATCTCGTCAAACGTATATTCCTCATCGTCCTGATATACGAGTTCCATGTTCACCATCACCATTTCCGTCTTTTTGCCTGTCACCTCAACCTTGGTATATGCTAACTCTCTATTATCCACATGAATCAGGGTATCGATCTTGACCTCGTCAATGACCGGAGATGGTTGGTGCTTTATTGAAGGAGGATCTTCAATATCTCTAAACACTTGAATTTTCCCGCTTCCATCTGAACCTGGTCGCGAAAGAGGAATCTTTTGCTTCAAAGTCTCGCCCGCCCACTTTTTAGCAGTAATGACATTTTCCTTGGTTCTTGTTTTAGTTGAACCCAATTTTAGATCTTCATCTGCCGAAACGCTCCCAAAGATGGAGTATAATACACTTTGATTCTGGTCTTCATTTGAATCCTTAAAAATGTCCAATTTTTGCTTCTTTTTACTTGGACCTTGGTCTTCTGAGTATTGTGGATGCCTGTTGCCTGAGCTGTCTGAAGAGGCTAACTCCCTCCCTGATTTAATTGCCAATACATCTCTAACCACTTGTGGGGTGTTTTCCGGAACTCTATGAAAGCCCGCTGCCAATCGAGACCGAAAACTATTGTATGACCTTTGCAATCGTGGTAGAGGTCGGGCATTGGATTGTATCCCTAATTGATATATTTGTTCTGCATCAGTTAGTTTATTGTTTAGTTCAAGATAGGTCGCAAATGATTCATAGTATAGTGCCAACTGATTGCCTATTTCCTTTTTCGCGAGATAGACGAATATATCACGCGGCGAGTCTGAATAATTGGTATATTCCAACCAGATTTTTAAATATCGAGCATCATTCTTATAACTTGGTATATCTCTCAAACTTGACGTACATCGCTCAAGCAATAACACCAAACCGCTATCAACATTGGCACCCTGAGGATAGTTGTTATGGGTCCAATCTATGTAGTCCACATATAACTGTAAAGGGTCATCTAGTTCATCTGCCATCTTTAAGTCGGACTCAAATTTTTCACGTTCTTTCTGCAATTGCATGTTATGTTTATGTAATGTCGTTGCTGCTGTTTCTCGAAAGGCGGTTGACAACTTTGATGCTGACCTGCCCTGTGGTAACGGTTGAATGTTCTCCTTCTGTTGTTCTAATAGCAATATATCAGCAGAATTAGATGCCAAGATACTTGTTGTTGAGGGTGTTCCAAGCTGTCTCATTCTCTCAAACTGATTTTCCAGCATGCTTAACTGGTGATGTCTAGAGGTAGTTTGACCTGTAAAGAAAGTCGATGTGCATTTTAAGAAACCAAAAATAAAAAATTGTAAACAAAAACAACAAATTGTGTCGCAACGTTTACGCGTCTTTGTCGGATAATTCTGCGACACTGGCAGTTGATGGAGGCTAGTGGAGTTTGCATGGACAACTCATAAAAGTTCCTTAGAGAGAAGCCCACTAGCAATGAACAAGAATGACAGATTATCTGGAAAGTAACAATGTATACACCAAGACGAATCATATATAATCAAATCTAGCAAAGCAAGAGCTATCTCCATAAATATACGAATGATTCTCAGGAAACGGAGATCTCCAAATGAAGGAGACAATTGGGAATATTATGGGAATATCGATTAATGAGATTGAAAAACATCCACCTACATGGAACAAAGTTACAAGGTTTATCGTTTTACAGTTGAAAGTTACAAAATTTGTGCACTTGGTCTTCATATTCAAGCTCAACCGGGTAGGTGTCTTCGTTTGTCGCGCGAAGGGCGGATGTGTCGCATGTTTCAATTTACTTGCGACACAAAGTGGGCAATTTTCAATCCTGATTGACAACACCTTGAAAGACGCAAAACTTAAGCACAGATTTGAGATCCTGTACATACATACCACCAAGGATTCTACCGATCTAATCAGACGACGATAATCATGTTATCAACAATTACAATCCTTTCGTGGATTGTATGGATTGGTCAATCGTTTGCCAACATTAATACCCAAGCAGACCAATGGTATCAAGAACATCTCACGTTAAAACCACTTCCACGAAATAAGTTATTGTCACTGTTCAACTTCGAAATTACATCACCACCATCCTTATTGTTATATCACGACCCCGCAGCCGTATATGATGAATCACAACAAGGGACCCATCATTATACCTACTTCCCAAGTACTCTTGGTCCAATAATTGAATCAACAAATACCAGAAAATTAAGTCTTCGATTCACCCAGGGATGGTGGGATGCCCAATCATGGGGGAAATTACCAGATTCTGGAGAATTCACAGGTGGTACAGGTGTTGAAGTGATCGCAATCATCGAGGCCCCTGATGTTGCCACCGCTAAAGCCAATTGGTTCAAATTAAACAAGATACTTTCAGGTTTCTTCTGTGCTTCATTGAATTTCATAAAGGAAGAGACCACTACTTTCCCTAAGTATTTGGTTAGCAATGAAGTCGATTATGTACCAGAAGAAGGAAACAAGCTATACTTAATGAGAGCAGCTTTACCTAGTGAACCAGTATGCACCGAAAATTTAACTCCATTTTTAAGATTGTTGCCAACTCGAGGAAAGTCTGGAATTTCTAGTTTATTAGATGGGCATAAGGTGTTTGATTCTTTGTGGCACGGAATGTCAATTGATGTAACTACGGAATGCAATAATGAAAACAAATGTTCGATGAAATTGCATCAAACAGTAAATCAAGTAGTTGACATCATCCGATCAATTCGAAAGAAAGAAGAAGGTGGAATCCCAAAACCAACTCCCGGTGATAAACTCCGTTGTGATAAATCCAAAACATATAATATCTGGCAGTGCTTCCCGTTGGGTGAACCAGTTGAATTAGAATGGAGTTTGGAAACTTTGTATGGTAGGCGTATTTTAGGACCAGCATTTGAAGACCTTTCTTTATCTAGTAAAGTTACAGTTGAGGCCGATCCAGCTGCATGGGAAGTTAAATTGGTGAGAGAATACCCGGAATATTTCGTTACCACATCCTTAAGCGACAGAAAGCTAGTATCAGAGTATTTAAAAGAGCATGTTAAACATGACATCAAATTCACAACAAGCAATAGCAGTATTGTATTACCAATTGAATTACCACCCTTGTATGTTTCTCGTTCCCTTACCGGATATTCCTTAGACCAAGGAGGATTGCGTATCTCCTTCACAAACCCATCCGCAACTGAATCAGTTAAGTTCGTTTACTCCGAATCTACCCCTTGGTTTATGAAAATGTATTTGCATACATTATCTTTATCAATTATAACTGATACATATACCCTCAAAGATATTCCTAAGCGTGAGCACTCCAAGTACATTAAAAGTTCATATTACAGACCAGGAATGGATCGAAAGAGACCTAATCACATGGAATTTACAATTGAGATACCTGCTAATCTGACACTTACAATGACGTATCAATTTGATAAGTCTTTATTGTTATATCGTGAATATCCGCCAGATGCCAATCATGGCTTTGATGTTGATCCTGCTGTCATTACAATTCTTGATTCCAATGAGAAATTGCGCTACCAGTTTAGAACAACCAGTTTATTGTTGACTTTACCGACTCCAGATTTCTCAATGCCATATAATGTGATTATATTGACTTGCACCATGTTGTCATTAGCATTTGGGGTGGTGTTTAACTTATTAACTAAGCGAGTAGTGACTGAAGCAGAATTTGAGCAGATTTCCGAAACCACAAAGGTGGCACAAATCAGAAAGAAGATTAGATTACAAGTACAGAAATTGAAATATATGCTAGGTAAATAAATATATAAGTGGAATTGTATCTATTAGAATGGGTCTTCGTATGGGTCCTCTTCGTCATAATCATCATCCTTCTCAAACTCATAAACGATCGCACCCCCACTAGCACCCAACGACTCTTGGGCTTGCATGTATGGCAATTCAACTTGTTCTCTAGCTAATTTTTGTTTATTGCTGGTTGTTAAATTAAACGTAGTCAAGTCTTTTAACAAACTTTCATCTTCGCCACCAACATCCTCATCCTGGTCACTCTTTAATTTCAAGACCTCATATTCATGACGCCCGGAATCCACCTTGAACTTATAAATCAATGCTCGTCCTGATTTTCTTCTATTGGTTAAAGTGAGTTTAAACACAGACGTGTTCAATTGCACATTGACGGGAAAGTCTAATCTCATGACTTTATTATCCAATTCTTCATCGGTGAGTTGATCCAGGAGCAAAGGTTCAACCTCGTAGATACTACTGGCGATATATGTCAACAAATTAATACATGACGGATAATTGACAAACTTAGAATTGTTATCTTGTACTGGACAATTTGTATGAAACACAGATAAAATGACAATGTTAGGATTGGCCAATCGCGCCACGAATTGAGATATCTCTTCTTGGGGGATATAATTCAACGAGTCTATGATAACAAGGGTTTTCGTCAGGGAGTCTTGATTGGATTGCACAAATTTTATTATATCTGACTCCGTTGTTGATGTACAGTCGAGAAAGCTAGTGGCGTACTTTGGCTTGTTTATCGTTTCATAGGAAAGGTATATGATTGGAGTAGTGGCGGTGACTCTATGAATGAATTCTTGGATTAGGTGATATGATGATTGCGACAAAGAATCAAGGATTAGCTGAAATGCCGACGACTCCTTCAATGAGAGTAAACGGTTCAATAGGACAATTGAGTTTTGACTAGACATGGTTAGTGACTCTGTAATCTGTCGAGATTATGTAGTGGTAACTTTTTATTGAACTTGTGAATGTGCCCGATGAGTTGCGATGATTTTTCGCACATCCGAACTTTTTCTCAATAGTTCGTTGATGTCATTCTCTCCATACCCCATCATCCAAAGCAAATTAACCATGCCACAATCAACATTACCACTGGCCAAGAAGAGGACATTGGCTGGGTCGTACTCAATCCCCACTGATCTAAATTCACAAATCGAAGGCGAACTTCAGCAAGATGTTGCCACAGCACAGTCAAGCTCTGGTGTTAATGACTACCAAAGTCAGAGATATAACAGAGTAATAGATTTAAATTTCAATGCAGAGAAGAAGTCATACAAGCAAGTAATGGCGGAGAGAAATTTGGAGCGAGAGGAGAAACGAGTAAATGAATTGGTCAAACAAATACAATCGCGAGAGTCAACTGAACCTGAACCTCCAAGGAAACGAAAGAAGAGATGGGATGTCACACCAGAAGAATACAACAAACAACAAGAGTTACTTAAACAGAAACAGCTCATTACAAAGGAAGCTTCTGAAATGCTTCTGAAATTGAAAGATTCAATGGTACCTGTCATTGATGGAATTCCCTTAACAGATGATATCTTGGACAAAATATTGCCTGAGGGATATATAAAAGTACCCCCACCGGTTGGATTTAAACAATTGGATGAAGATACTGTTCCAGATATTTCAGCTGTGTCGGCGGCAAGTTCTGGTTACTATGTCCCCCCTTCTAATGAGCAAGCAGCGATTTTACCCTCTGTCAACGATATGGCAATTCCTGGGGTCCATGGTTTGGAGTTTTTGAAACAGGAAGATATGAAATATTTTGGCAAATTAGCAACTACAGATAGAGAGAGCCTAAATGCAGAAGGCAAGAAGGAACAAAATGCTATGAAGTTGATTTTGAAAATTAAAAATGGGTCGCCTATTGTCCGGAAACGGGCGATGAGACAGCTAACTGATTCAGCCTTAAAATTTGGTCCAAAAATATTACTTAATCAAATATTGCCCATACTATTGGAACCTAACTTAGATTCATCCGAATTACATATTTTAGTAAAATTGATAAATCGAGTCTTGAATCAGTTTGATGACTTAATTCGACCATTTACACAACAGATTATCCAAGTGATTTCTCCTTTTTTGATTGATGAGAATCCAATAATTAGATTAGAAACTCGTGAAATAATATCAAATTTAACCAAAGCTGCAGGATTAGCAAATATTATATCTACATTGCGTCCTGATTTGGATAATGTGGATGAATATGTTCGAAATTTAACAGCCAGAACTTTTGCAATCGTAGTTAATACGTTAGGGCTAAAAACTTGTTTGCCATTTTTGAAGGCGGTTATTAAACTGAAGAAAAGTTGGATGGCAAGACATACTGGGGTAAAAATCATACAGCAATTGTGCATAATTCTAGGTCAAGGTAATGGAAGTTTTGTACTACCTCATCTAGCTCAATTGATTGAACTTTTAAAACCCCGAATAAACGATGAGTCACCTCAAGTTTGCACGATCACGGCTCTCACATTGGCACAATTAGCAGATAATGTTGCCCCCTACGGTATAGAATCATTTGAGGGAATTTTGGAACCCACTTGGTTCGCAATGAGGAAGCAAAGAGGCAAAAATTTAGCAGCATTCTTGAAATGCATTGGATCAATAATTCCATTGATGGTTCATAATCCTGACTATGAGGAATATTCCAATTACTATACAAAGGAATTGATGAATGTTATATCTAGGGAATTTGGTACACCAGATGAAGATATGAGAAAAACAATCTTAACAATTATTACAATCTTACCACTTTCTTCCAAATTAATTGAGAGCAACAAGGTTTTTAAACCATTCTTTAATGCATTTTGGAATCGAAGAACGGCATCCGACACAGGGAGAACTACCAAGCTTGTTGTTGAAGCGACAATGCACCTTGCGTTGCGATTTGATTTCTTGCACGTTTTGGAACGAATAGTATATTTCTCGAAGGATAACAACGAGCAACTTCGTCGTCTTTCGATTGAAACCATTACCAAAATGATTTCCTCTCATCCTGATGAATTAATTGGAATAGAGTATCAATTAGAAGTGAAATTGGTGGATGGGATATTGTTTGCCTTTCAAGAACAACTGCAACAAAATCGAATTTATCTATCATCTTTCCAGGCTCTAGCAAAATCTTTAAATGCAAGGCTCAAGCCTCATTTAAACTCGATCATTAGTACAATCCTATACAGAATGAAGAATAACATACCAGAGGTCAGGCAACAGTCAATTGACTTAATTGCAATAATTGCACCTGTTATAAAGCAGTGTTCTGAGAATGATTCCAGCTCGGTATTGAACAAACTTATTCTAATATTGTATGAGTCTTTAGGGGAGGTATACCCTGATGTACTCGGAAGTATTATCATTGCAATGCATGCCGCTATTAACAGTTTGGATGGACCTGCGTTATATTCCATGGATAACCCATCATTGAACCAAGTATTACCTACGTTAACACCCATTCTCAAAAACAGACACGAGAAAGTTCAAGAATCATGCATTAAACTTATTGGACTCATCGCCACCAAAACGCCAGATACTATTAATGCAAAGGAATGGATGAGAATTAGTTTTGAACTCTTGGAAATGTTGAAATCTCCGAAGCGTCGTATTCGAGTAGCGGCGAATCGAACCTTTGGATACATTGCGAAAACAATTGGCCCACAGGATGTAATTGTGATGTTGTTGAATAACCTTCGAGTTCAAGAGAGACAATTGAGAGTTTGTACTGCTGTTGCAATGGGTATAGTTGCGGAAACATGTCGCCCATTCACGGTCTTACCGGCGATAATGAACGAATATCGGATTCCTGAGAAAAATGTCCAAAACGGTGTGTTGAAAGCCTTGAGTTTCTTGTTTGAATATTTGGATGGGACCATGACCCGGGATTATTTGTTTGCAATAACCCCATTATTGGAGGATGCATTAACCGATCGGGATCAGGTGCATAGACAAACGGCCGCTTCCGTGGTTAAGCACATAGCTATAAATTGTGTGGGATTAATTGACAGCTTTGACTATTTCCAGGTGTTTGTGCATTACTTGAATTTAATCTTCCCAAATATATTCGAATCTTCTCCACATGTCATCGCCAGAATATTGGATAGTATAGATTCGATACGAGTAATATTGGGAAATGCAGTGTTTATGAATTATGTTTGGGCAGGTTTGTTTCACCCTGCAAGAAAAGTGAGAGTTGCTTATTGGAAAATGTACAATGCTGCTTATGTTCATTGTAGTGATGCGTTGGTGCCTTGTTATCCAAGTATTGAACTCGAGGGTCATCTCTTGGAAAATAAAGCGAATGAAACAATTGAAGAAACCAAAGAGAGAAATTACAAAATTGAGGAATTGGATCTTTTCTTATAAAAAATGGGAATGTGGATAGAAATATTTATAGGATATAAACAGTTTATTCTATGGATAACGAGGATGTAACATGACTTGGTAGCTTTCTTCTTCATAGGCGCTTCCATCAATCCCATACCCAGCTTCATCCTCCTCTTCCTCTTCGTAGTTGACAACCGGCTCGTTATCAAAGGCATAAAGCCTGGTGACATAACGAGTAATCTTTTTTGCCTGAAACTCTACGATATCATGGGTATCACTAAAGTCAATTTCTGAGCCAGAAATCGTAGGCGAAGGAGAATAGTAGGTTGCAGCCCAATCGTTGTATACATCCGGGGAATGATGTAGCGTTCCGTAATCTGCACCGGCTTCATTGTTAGCGGCACTTGCTTCTTGACTTTGCTGGAAAGGCAAGGAGTCTAACCATCGCGTAATCTTCTCTTTGAAATTCATATTTGGATCTTTTCGTGGGTTGACGGCATTGAAGAACCCTGTTGCGTTTCCTCCAGGACCATTGGCATTATATTGAACTCCCTCCGTTACTGGCGTTACTTTGTTACTGGACAGCTTTCTATGACTATTGTTGACGAGCATGGTGGTTGTAGTATAGTAATTAACATCCCTCAAGTTAGAATCTCCGGTCTCAGTAGCATTCACTCCATTTGCCATTCTCGAGACGTACATCAATCCAGTTGGCAGGGAAACATCTGGCGGCGGAGAATACAAAAGACTGGAAAATGACGGATGTGGTCGAGATTGATCCATAATAGGTGCGGAAGTTGGTGTTTGGTCTAGATGAGCCGGTGGTATCAGCAAATGTGTAGGACGTGGGTGTACTAACAAGTTTTGTTGAGGACGCTTGTTGGCATATACTAGGGAGTATTCTTGTGCAACTGCAGGGTTCATTGGCGGCTTTTTGAATGAATTGCCGCTGGTGTTGCAATTTGCTCTTGTGGAGAGAAGTGGCGGTGGTGGAGGTGGTGGCGGAGGTGGCGGCGGAGGTTGTGCTGTTGTAGAAGTTGGATGAGACTGCAATTTGCCTTCTTGCATACTAGTGGTAAGAACCTCGCTTTCCGAAACTATGAATATAGACGGTGCTGATTAAGCTGCAAATTATTAACCGCGCAAAGTAGGTGATTTTTTTTCTGTCCTAATTAAGAGGATGTTTGATGGTTGCTACCATCTGTTTGGCGAGCTACCAATCAGAAACAGTCAGCAAAGAAATGTATATCACAACCAAGAAGCTGGAGTAGCAGTGTTCCCATGTGACGAAGTTTTGTTTACGCCCAAAAGATTGATGAAGTTGGTATCTGAAAATCGCTTTGACCCTAAGAACCGAGGTGTTTGTTTGAATGTTAATTATTAGATTTGAGACGATCTATAATTTGGGGGACGGTTTTCGATATTTCAATGTCTATAATTCATTCTTTGCGATGGCTTGCAAAGTTATTTTTCAATTCTGCAACACACTGTAGTACAGTCCGTCAGGATTTATGGAAGAGTTGTGAGAAATACTTGACTTCGGAATAGGGAGAACCCGCCAAGCTCCAACTGGAATAGCACAGTGATTGGATACGATAAATTATGCTTTGACTATTGTTCTTTCTGCTTTAATCAAGACAACATAGATAAGACCCGAAATATAAGTGTAATTCACTAGGTCTGTTTGCCGTTAGTAGCTGTGGTTCTGAATAGACACGCAAATCGTTGCTGCGATTGTCAATCCGTATTCAGCTCATAATAACCAATAACGTACCAAACAAAAAATTACATTCTTGATACATTCAAAAGCAATATCTTTAGGAGGCACGCAATGAGAGACATTTCCTTTTCGTCCAACTTCTTATTTTTGTCTTCATGTCATGCTACACGGATATCGCCAATAAGCTGTTTAAAAAAAAGCTTGCGTTGCTCTTCCTCCTAAGCCGGAATTATGCCATGCATGACGTTTTACTAGCCTCATGTTTGACATCTGCAGGTTCGTAAACTACAATGGAACGAAAAAGAAACTCCGAAAAAATATTTCAGAACCTTCTCTTTGGTGATGACTTGCAAGGTCATTTGCAGGCGTTCGATGACTGTACTTTGGTTCAGGAAATCACATCAGGTTTGCTTTGTGCACCTTTTTTGGTTAACAACCCGTTGGCTCACAACCGTATCAAATTGAGGAATGTTTTTCTTTTTTGAAGCAATTTTATTACTGGTTGTCCCCTTAAGTCCGCGGCGAAGAAAATCCATTTTCCTTCGAATTGGTGCATCAATATTAAGGAACGTTATGTCAATGATTGTCTGGATTGTTTTGCTATACCGACGGCAAATACATCCTACTTTTTGGTATAATTGTTTCCTCGTTGGTCCACTTCTGTTGCCATGCTTCTTTGACCAGTCAAGTATGTATTCCTTGGAATGTAGTTAACTTTTCTTCACCCGTTTCTTTCAGC
This sequence comes from Hemisphaericaspora xylanilytica, assembly GCA_030563365.1. NCBI lineage: Eukaryota > Fungi > Ascomycota > Pichiomycetes > Serinales > Debaryomycetaceae > Hemisphaericaspora > Hemisphaericaspora xylanilytica. The sequence goes on along the minus strand of JAKUCC010000012.1, from coordinate 27,295 downwards.
ACTCTCGATTTGTTCCACCTTACGTAGAGCTCATGACTCCTGCCCCCACGAACAAAAACTCGTATTTCAATAGCCAACCAGGTGGTTAATAATTTCTCACTGGAATTGATATTCAGCAGTCTGACACCAGCTCGTATTCGTGAATGATATACCCATACTTCAGAGTGGAAATCCCTTAACGCTGGTCTAGGAACATAGGGCCTCCCCAAGGTGCCTACAATTTTTGGTTTTCTGAACATTTCTCCAGATTCGCCAAAATTTTGCTGGAAGTGTATTTTTTTTGACCGAGATCATCAAATTATGATACAAGCCTTGTTAAAAGCCCTATAGGTCAAAGCTTAACTTTCACTGAGATCTATAAAACCCCTCCAATCATGGCATATTTACTGCACTCCTTCGTACTTGAGCTGTGGAACGAGCGACAGGTCTGAAAGCCATCAAGTGTAGTATAATAGGATTTTCTACCTGTTCGTTTTTTTATCGTTAATTTAATACCAGTTTTGGGTATTGAATATCATTCTGGTACAATATCATGACGGGCTTTTGGTATGGGAACAGTTTGGAACAAATGCGATATCACATGTTAGGTCATTAAAAACCAAGCACTCGTTGCCTATTGTTGGGAAGTGTGTTAGACTTTGCTATGATGGCGGAGGCTTGAACGGGGCTTATGACAAAATCCAATCTTTAAGTAGAGAGAAGGAAATCTGGAACGACAGCCAAGGATTCACGAAGCAAGGTATAAGATCGATTTGCCATCTCCTACTACACGAATATCAAGAAATGCAACAGGATCCTTTGTTATCCAACCTTTCTTAGGGAACAAACTGCGATTCTGAGTTTGAATATTGGCGGTATCATGTCAAGAATAGTTAATCACACCAAATGGGATTCGATTTCCACTTATCTGCCTTCCAGGAAGAATGAACAATTTATACACAAAAACGCAATTAAATCACGTAATGCATGACTTTCCTACAAGACACGTCCAAATACAATTTTTGCAGCAGTTGTCAGGAGTATAAAGCGTCTGCAATTTGACCCATAACTTTTCCTACAATGAAACTATATACACAATCAAGTTATAAAGATCACTCAAATGTTCTTGCTATTATCTACAATATATCTAATAGTTTCGTTGGTAACATCTCAGGAAGTTACCGGGATATTCACAAGTTTAAACTCGTTAACATGGGATAACGGTGCCGGATACCCATACCAGGCGCCCGAATTCCCCAACTGGATAGCTGATTTGTCTTGGATTATTGACGGATCCAAAGTCGCTGCAGGTGATACATTTTCGTTGCTGCTACCTTGTGCTTTCAAATTTACAAGTACCCTGAACCAAGTCGACATTGCGGACGGAGGAATAGTTCTTGCAACCTGTAACTTCAGTCCTGGTGATATTGTCTTACCATATTCAGAATTGGAGTGCATAGTTTCGGATCAGGTGGTTGCTGATACTTATTCCTTTGGTCACGTAGAATTCCCATTCACGTTCAATGCAGGTGGCTCCTCGTTAAATACTGATCTCACCTGCGCCACATATTTCGCTGCCGGCTCAAACATCATTTCATTTATTGATGGAAATAACAAGCTTTCAACAACCGCGGTGTTTGAGGGTGGGGCTCAAACTGACCCTACTAAAATCATTCGTCTGAATAGGATCATTCCTTCATTAAACAAACAACAGCATTATCTTTTGGCAGGTGAATGTGAAGGTGGTTATGAGAGTGCCACGTTGGGATTTCAGCTCAAAACTTCTGGTGCCTCGATCGATTGTTCCACTGTAAATGTAGCTATTGGTCAGTCATTCAATGATTGGTACTTTCCCAAAGATTCAACAAGGCCAACAGTGCAGCAGTCCTGTTCGGGAACTCTGTTCACAGTTACGTTCACCAATATTCCTGAAGGCTTCAGGCCCTACATAGAAGGTCTTGTGAGTGTTCCAAATGGCTCGCAGCTCAACATCAATTACGAAAACAAATACACATGTGTTGGCCATTCATCACAAACCGATAATCTGCAGGATATAACATGGGGTGCATATGTCAATGATTCTCCAGGTTCCAACGGTCAAGATGTTGAGCTCACCACCGCGACGTATACCGGGCTGAAGACACAAAAGACAACGTTGCCTTATGTTACTGGAGAAGGTACTATGACAATTGTTGTTCAAGTTCCAATACCAACCGTTACTGTCACTACTACTTGGAACGGTCCACATACAACCACAACAATTTCCGTTGATCCAGGGGAGACTGCAACTGTGATAGAATATATTCCAGAAGAAGAATCAAGTAAAGTTCTGTCAGGCGAGGCCATCACCGAGGAAACAGAGACAACTATAGCGGTTAGTACCGCTTCGGAAGATACTACTGAAGAGATAGAAACTTCTGGAGACGCGACTGGAATTTCTTCCATAGAAACTGATCCTGGGTCCTACGAGACATCTAATGACCAAACTGCCGAAGTCTCCACAAGCGAGGAAGAAGGTAGCGAATCTTCCAGCATGGAAGTGAGCTCAGTCCCCACCCACTCATCTAATGACGAAACGACTCCTCCTGCACTTCCTACAACTGAAGATGCTACGGAAGTATCAACACTTTCCGAACCCCTCGACACAACCACAAGCGAAACAGACGAGTCTATTTGGTCAAGTCTCGAGCAGTCAGACTATTCTACTACATCCGAAGTTTCTAGTTCAATAATTCCTGGGTATTCAACCGAAGATACATATAGCTCCCTATTTGAGAATTCTCCAACCACACCACTTGCTGATTCAACCGAAACCCATGAATCTACCATGGATTACGAAAGTTCAGAACGCTCAATCCTGGATCCATCCACGGGTAGCTTTCCTTCAATTGAGACAACCGAAATTCCCACCACTTCAGCTGATGTTTATTCAACCAGCACGGTCAACTCCGAAGTAGACTCAAGTTCCATAAACAAAAGTACAGAACTTCGATCCTCGGAATATGATGATTCATCTAGTGTCACAGAAGTCTCTTTGACCACATTGGAATCGAGTTCTGATAGGGATTCTTATAGTGATTCGATTTATTTGTCAACAGTTACCGCTATTCAGATTCTGACAGAAAGTGACCCAAGCTCCTTGACATCCGTCAACCTCTCAACGGAGGTTCCTGATACATCATTCGTAACAGTTTCCGGGAGCAGCCACGAGATAGAGAGTTTTTCCGATATTCACGGTCAATCTTCCATTGATTCGACTTTATCGGCTGATGCTAGTGAGACCCTAGAATGGGAAACTACAATTGAAACTGAGAGTAGTAAACAGTTCTCAAGCACCCCATCTTTGACTGTAGAGCTGATCAAGTCAAGTATAAATACAAAGACAACAAGTACATTGCCACAAACATCATTGATTTCCCTGCAAATCCCTACAACACTATCAGCTGTGACCATAAGCCAAACATCCTCTCTGACTACTACCAGCCCACTTCCGTCAACTCGAACAAATATCAATTCCAGTCCACCTCCCGATTCACCCACGAGAGTCACTTTATCTACCTCGACCACGATTACATCAACGGCAGTTTCGACCACTGGTATATCTCGAGAAACTCCAGTGACAATTGAACCTACACCTCTGTCATCTACTTCTACAGAGCATAAGCAATCGAATTCCCCTAATACCAGATTAGTTTCAGCTAGCATTTCAGAACAAACTAGAACTTTCTATCCAACCCCTGAGACTGGTGGATCCTCTGGTATATTCATAATGCAGTCTCAGTTACCTCAACATTCGTCCCAGGATCTAGCCCATACAACCAAAACGATCACCGAACGGGCTTCTAGTTCGACAGCAGATTCTGATCATAGCAAACAATATTATAAGTACAGTACTTCTACTGTGAAGCACCCACAACAAGCTGGAGAGTCTATGGATTCATCTTATAACCCTGCGGTACCTTACAATGATATAACTGAAACCCTGTTTACGACAATTGCAACTAATGTCAGATCTGAGACAACACTAAGATCAACATCTTCTACAGACATATTCCAGAGTACATCACAAGTCTCAACTAGTGTGCTTCCCTATGAAGATTCCGCACCTTACCCCCGCTATACGTTGGGTTTGTTTGTGTTGATGGGAATTAACATTGTTTGGTGAAAGTGGTGAAAGCAAGAAAGCTGTTTAGCTGTGCACTCTTATATAATTTATATTAGAAATTTCATACCTTTTCTGGTAGTTAAACATTCAATAAAGAAGGTAATATGAAAGATGTTCTCATATAATTAGAAGTACATTATGAAACCCCCTCTCTCTTTACTGTAGCGTTCGGACAAAACTACATGTAGTGGCTTCTAGTACAGAGCATACATTATCCTAAAATGCCTTTCCCCCAGTAGTCTGTCGATCTGCGATTTTATAGACGCAGTTACACTCTCACAACATAACCTACGATCAACCGGAAACGCCGTAAAAGCTCTTTAAAATGATGGGAAGGTTACCGAGTCTGCTCACCAAATACACAATACTGATTACTAAAGTAACTCTACAAAGAAACCACATTACAAATTATTCACTTCAATCCGTTGATGTCACCTCGCATCACTATATGCTGGATAGGTGACAAAGCTCGCCTCATCATAAAAGTTCATACTGTACCTGCAATTTCTCTACACCTAATAAACGGCCATATGACTGTATTTGTCGATTACATTCATTTGCATGGTATATTCTAGTTACTCCTGTCTTAAGAGGAGCGATTCGTTTCAAAATTCCATGAAATAGACGGCATTCACTTTTCAAAATGACAATTTTATATTCAGGTATTGTTGTCTTATGTTGTAGCATCATGTAGTACTATACGTCGGTTGTAGTAAGAGATGTTTAACTCTTTTTCCTCATTTTCATCAATTCATGGCCTTACTGTTACCCCCTGCACATCGACTCTAAATAATTGATTGTCGGTATGGTATAGCTTTCTGCAACCATAAGCTCTATGTTGTTCGCAAGTATTATCAGACTTCTCCCCAAGTTCCTGGATTATTCGGCGACGGACATGGGAAATCGGGGGACGCAAAAAATCATCTCCATGGAATTGGAGCTAGCGCATGAATGACCTAAATTTTTGACATTTCCGTTCAGGTATTTCCGTCTGATGTGCTTCAGAAAAAGCAATTGTGAGTTCTTGTCAGAGTTTAAGTGGTCATACAGGTAGCGAACATCAAAGGTATCACGTCTCGGTCAATGGTGATCTCCAACGGTACGCTATTATGCTATTCACTCACCGAACATGGAATACAACTTGGAATGAAGTCAAAGAGATGGTTGAATGTACGTACCATCCACTAGGGCTAGTAGAATTTTATCACGATGTCTTCTTTATGAGGTAGGAAGTTGACGCATTCTTCTCAGTGTAGAACAGCAACGCAAACCTGAACTTTTCGGAAATATACAATCAAACGAGATGTCAAACTTTTAACCCAAGACTACTAGCAAAGACTGGCCAAGAGAATTTTATGGAATCAGATGATTGTATCGTTTTATTGTTTGAATACACAAAGATCTTAGAGTGTTCCTACTATCGCAAGAATCTAAACTGGTTAAATAACATTCTATCGGTAATTATAACCCGCTCAATGACCATCGTGACGTTGGTCATGCTCCGCTTTTGTTTGTATCTTGAAATGCACTATACGAATATTTTTTGATGCCAGATTTGTCGCCAGGTTCTGTCAGTTCGATCGAATGAAAAGCCTGCCATAAAGCCTCATACAAAGCCAATAGACTCTGTTGTGATTTTCAAAAGCCTGCAACCCCTGTTACATTTACAGGGAACAATCAGGAAAGAAAACCCTAGTCGTTGAAATAACCTTGTTTTTTGAATATATTACACAATGAACAGTTTAATCGAGGTGGTTCTCTAATCCAATGTTGACCCTCACTTTGCCTAATTCTGAACAAATAGAATCCCGGATGTTTGGTCACGAAAAATATCTCCATCACAAACTTTTGCTACTATTTGCGAATTTTCTAAAGTTGAAGAGGCTTTGGCCCAATGGTTTATCGGATAATGATCCCCGCCTATAAAAATCCTCTCTATTGATATTACGAGGTGATGCATTCAAAAGCTTTTTAATTTGAATATACAGCGATTAAACTAAACTTCCTACACTTTACTTCTAGGTTGCACAAGGGTAGGTTTAAAACAGAGGATCCCGACATTAATGGGATCCAATAATCTAAATGCTAGACAAGTTCTTTTGATTCCATCACATCTTTTAGATCGTGCATATGCATGCATGCTGCCTTCCTTTTTAGTTAAAAAATAATCATGACATGTGCCTGGATCATTGAAAAAAAAAAGACACTAACCCGGAAATATTTGCAACCAATATTTGCACTATAAAAGCGTACTAAGGTTCTCTCTAGTCAGATTATACATTATCAACCCATAAATTCATTACTATTTATGTTATATTATCGAAATGTTCATATTCATTTTTATACTAAATTTGCTTACGTTGTTTGTCACTTCAGAAGAAGTGAGCGGAATTTTCACCGCATTCGATTCTTTGGTTTGGGTACCTGGTGCGTCCTATGGTTATCAAGCACCCGAGTTCCCCAATTGGATAGCCACTTTATCTTGGAGTATTGATGGTACCAAAGTTCACCCAGGAGATACGTTTACATTACTTCTACCTTGTGTTTTCAAGTTTACTAGCGACAAGTCCTACGTTGAGCTAGTAGACGATAGTCTTACATTAGCTACATGTAAGTTTAGCCCAGGAGATATTGTTGTCCCTCATTCTGAGTTAGATTGTGTTATTTCAGATTCGGTCGATTCAGGAATTTATGCCTGGGGAACCGTGCAATTTCCATTTACATTCAACGCCGGTGGTTCTTCGTTGAGTACAGATTTGACATGTTCTACATATTTCAAAGACGGAACAAATACAGTCTCCTTTTATGATGGCGACCGGAAACTCTCCATAACAACTGAATTTGAGGGCGGTGCCCAAACGGACCCCTCGACGATTATTCGTCTGAATAGAATTATTCCTTCGTTAAATAGACAACAGCATTACCTTTTGGCTGGTGAATGTTCTGGAGGTTACAGTTCAGCCATATTGGGGTTTGAGATTGAAACTTCGGGTGTCAAAATTGATTGTTCGACTGTAACTGAAGCAATCGGCACTATATTTAACGATTGGTACTTCCCAACTGATGCTAATCCTGGAACAGTTGAGGTATCATGTTCGCTCGATTCATACATGGTTACATTCACCAATATTCCTGCTGGTTCACGCCCCTATATTGAGGGCCTCATGAGTGTTCCAAATGGTGTTCTGAATAAGCTTAAATACCACAATGTCTACAAATGTGCAGGACATTCGTCAACCACCGACCACCTGCAGACTATAACTTGGGGAGCATATATCAATGATTCGCCGGGTTCCAATGGACAAGATGCAATTATAGTTACAGAAACATTTACAGGTCTGAAAACAATGAGAACTACTCTACCATATGTTTCGGGGGAAGGTACCATGACGATTGTTGTACAAGTCCCCATACCAACCGTTACAGTAAGTTCTACGTGGTCCGGTCCACATACGACCACAACCGTTTCCGCTGTTCCAGGACAGACTGCCACTGTTATTGAATATCTTCCAGATGAGGAAACAACCGAATTTACTACTATAGAGTCAACCGAGGATGAAACATCAACACAAGCCACAAGTGGACTCGAAACAACTTCAGAAGAAACGAGTGAAATAATGAGTACTGAATCCACAGTTGAAGATCAACTGGTATCAACGGAAGAAACTACAGAACTTGGGCCCTCTTCAGAGATGGAAACGTCGTCTCCAGACGAGTGGGAATCTACATCCCCTCAGTCTATGACCTCTGATTTTTCTTCATCGGATGATATATCTGAGGTATCCACCACAGAGCAAGAAACATGGACGTCTATTGATGAATCAATATCTAGTATAGAGGACGAAACTAGCAGTACCCTTGAAGAGTCAACAACTAATGCGAGCGAACCGGTCTCAACTTCCGATATCGATCCCGTCTCTGAGTCAGAGATAGACTCCACCACAGTACACACCGCAGAATCCACACTGTCCATCACTGAACAAGTCCTGACCAATTCTGATCCTGAAGTAACATCATCTGATGTCGTTGAAACATCCTCCGATGTAGGATATTCGTCAGATGTGATCACTTCAGAGGAAGATCAAACAACTATTCCCGTTTCCTCAACTTTGGAAATTTCGTCTATGTCTCAGGAGGGAGGTAGTTCTACGGAATCTGATATTAAATCCGGTCATGAACCTCGTCCGGGTACATCTATGGAAGAAGAAGGAACTTCAACAAACATCATAAAAGTATCTTCTGAAGAGTCAGAGATGTCAAGTTTCTTGAGCGCAACTCCCAGTAGTTATGGATCACAAGAAACTACACACGACTTGGACCCCTCCACTATATATCAGTCTGCTATTGACACACGACTCGATGGATCTTCTGATATGGAATCAGCAACGGATATGTCATCATATTCCTCAAGTATGAGCAGCATGTTATCATCTAGCAAGATAGAAGAAACCAGTACTGGAACAACTCTGGGGCCAACAACACCTAAAGAAACAACAGCCAAACGTCTGAGTACTAAACCTGCTCCATCAACTGCGGAGACTTCTACATTGACCACTTCAACAGTTGACACAAGAGCCACAGAACCACAAAGTAGTAGTGCAAGAACTACCACTCAAGGCAGCACTACCACACTCAAGTCGTCAATCATGCCAATAATCTCATCTGACTCAACGACCACCATAACACTTTCAATTACTTCGACTATCACATCAGGCATTTCCGGATCCAGCCGTGCAACATCTACATTTAAACCATCATCAACCCCAAGGGAAGGTGAGACAACTCTTACTCGTCCGATACAATCAACTAGCCTCCTATCGAGTAGGGATTATTCTACAACCGTTTCAACCTCCAAGCTGCCAATTAATCCAATTATTGGGACCAGCACCTCGACAGGGAAGTTGCCCGCTTATGAAACAAAATCAAATACTTTGTTGACAAGTTCATCCCACTCATCAGTTCAAAGCGCATCCGCTTACCAAACAACTAAACCAACAAGCACATTTTTCAGTACCTCACCAACGATACCTGCGGAATCTGAGTCCAATTTAGTATCTGAGATTGATACATCAAGGAAATCAGGTTCATCTGGAGGATGGGGCAAGTACTCATCAAATGAACACGATGTCACATTTGTTACTAAAACAAGGGAATTGTCAATTGACACTCAGGAAGCGACAAACCACTTGGTTTCTCCCAGTACATCATTGTTCGGCTCTTCGGTTTACTCAATTGTCGCAACCAATTCTATACTTCCTTACGTCGACTCAGCACCATACTATGGGTACTCAAAATTTTTACTTGTTGTCGCTCAAGTAATTCTTCTTTAGTTATTTGAGAGTCGAAGTATCGTTCCCAAATACTTTGTTAAGATTGAAAGAACCCTTCATGAAATATATACTTGTTCTCGTTATTCTTGTATGATATTTACGCAAAAAATTTCTCTAAATAGTTTAGGAAATACAACAGCACATAATTTTGAGTCTAAGACAATTCAACTTGAGTAACCATCCTGTGGATTCTAGTTTATATTGTAATTATCATTGGGTGTCGTGATTGTGATTGTGCAAAGCCAACTTGGTCGACGTAAGTGTGCATATGGTAGCGTGAATAACGCGTCTACCTTGAACGCCAAACAAAAAAAATACAGAAGTAACTTGGTTGCTTCGTTCCTACTTGTGGTAAAAATCTACCATATTACAACGCTAGAGATCAACATAATGGCCAAAAGAAAGATCGAATTAGACGAATTAGAAGAGGAGGATTACTGCGCAGAAGAATATCCAGAAGTAAATGATAGATCTTCTGCAACTCCAGCACCACGTCGTGGAAGAGGTAATGCATCCCGACAAGACCCAAGTGTCAGTACTCCTGTTGATCAAAGGGAGTTGGAGGCTGTAGTTAATCAAGTTATAAGAGTAATTCTTGGCCGTGAGCTAAGAGGATCATTAATTAGAAGAGAACATATCGGGCCATTAATAACTAACAAGCAAATCAAGATTGATATCGTGGTGAAGGAAGTTGGTCGCATATTGAGAGATGTTTATGGGTTGGCTATGGTGGAGACTCCTAGAAATGATCCTTCGAAAAAATCTGGATCAACGAAAACGAGAACGGTGGCTTCTTTTTGTATTGTGAATGATCTCCTGAATACTGGAAGAACTGTTTTGGGTGAGATTTGGAATAATTCGTTGGAAACGTTCACTAAGAAGGATATGGGAGATGTTAAATATTTCTTACCAAAATACTCTAAGACTAAGTTACCTCATACTAATCAAGGACTTGTTAAAGATGGGATAATGTTAGTTGTGATTTCCTTAATTATATTATCTGAGAATCATATCCATGAGCCCAAGCTTTTAAAGCAATTGAGAGCATTTGGATTTTCAGAAAACGTCAATCAAAAGAATTCAAATATTGGAATGAGTTCTCTGGAATTAATCAATGATTTATGCAAACGCGATTATTTGAACAAAGAGGTGTTAAAGGGTGACCGAGAGGAGAATAATATTATAGAATATACATTGGGAAGACGATCATTAGTCGAATTTCCGCCAAAGAATGTGGTGGAGTTTATCAAGGTAATTTACGGGGATGATTTTGATGAGGCTATGGCTGAACAAACAATAGTAACTATACAGAGGGCATATGGTCAAGCTTTAGTACCTGACGTGACTGATGACAGGGGGTCCGTAACCCCCGGAGCAGAAGAATCAGGAAATGATATTTCACGTACTGGGACGCCGGGACCTTAAATATTAGTAGGAATGAATTTTATGACGAAAAATATTACATCCGGGCAAGCTAGATTCGACATTTTTGTGGTACAGATTTTACGTGTATATTTATAATCAGATAATCTCAATCTATTGGAACAAATGTAATTCCACAACTGGTTAGAAACAACATAATGAATGGTAGATGGCATGAGGTGTAAAAGAATGAGAAATATCAGTTGGCGAAGGTAATTATAACAAACTCTACCGAATTTTTGCAACTAAATCGCGTTGTGTATATGTATAGGCGAGTTGCCAGATATTCCATCTCTTGGCATGACCTCAAATCTAAATCATGATCATGTAGATTTCCAATCAATGGGAGAAAGGTCTCCGAATTTTCTATCATCTGAAGGTAGGGTGGTGCAATAGAAGGAATGGTTGCATGGCGGCGATTAGAAACACTGTGAGTAAATCTCGGTTAGGAAAACAGTGAGTAAATTCTGGGCATATAATTATTAGTGGCCTTGCAGCCGGAAGTTCGATTTGCACATGTTCCGAATAAACGTGATTACTAACTCACTATAACCTCCAGACTCTTGTATGCAGCATGTTTCGGACACTGAATGATTTGAGAGTTTTACATTATTTGAGTATTAATATTCCACGTCTTTGAATAATCTATCTACAGAAACATGGTGGGGAAGATTTGTTGGGGTGTGTGTTGTACTTGCAACCCAGTTGACGTTATTCTGTATCAAAAGCACATGCGTATATCGATCCCCGGCAAATCAAATCTCGGAGATGATTTTTGGAGAGATGCATCGTCTGTATGACAATAGAGGTGGCACAGGGGTGGACTTAGTAGGAGAAGGGGGGGGGGCATATCCTAAACCGGTAAGCCCCGCCAGACGATAAGTCCGCGCCTTGTTCCCCACCGAACGTGATATAGAACACAGAGACGCAGTTAGTGATTAGTCAGGGTCTGATCCGGTGACTCATGAGTTTTCTGGTATCTACTATGATGCCTGCAGCACTACGGGGTTGTTGGGTATTTGATGATGTATGATTGGTATCATCTGATTAGGATGTCATCGTATATCGTATGAAATCTTACAATTTTCCAGTTTCCTTAAACGTCAAGACGAGCGCTTAAATTTGAAGAAATGATAATGGAGGTAATGGCATGTGTGTGTCATATCTACGAACCTATACGCACACTTACTCTCTCTATACGTTTCATTGGTGTTGGTATTAGTCATTTCAACGGAAATGGTTTTAGTTAAATGTAATTAGTAATCGCATTGAGACCGAGTTCGGAGGGATGGTGTCACTGTGGTCGTTTAGAGATTTTTTTTCAGAGTAAACGATGATGTGTACATTTGCGGATATGGTGACGCAACTAAACACAAAACGAGACCGAGAGAGCGACAGACCAACTGACACCACTGCCGCTACTACTATGACTAAATGGATCAGTGCTTACTAAGTACCACCCAACACTAGACAGGACTAGACACCAGTAGACACCTATTAGACCACTTAGGACAACCACCCACCAAAACACAATATAAAAGTCAATCAAATCACCCGCCAGAAAAAAAAACAATCAACTCACAAGAAAAAGAAAAGGAAAAGGAACACCAAAAATTTCAAAAAAATAAATTTGGCTTGACTGAAAAGTTTCCACATCAAACCCTTCTACTTCTTTTCCTGAGTGACCTAAGGGCTTTTACACATATTCAACGACATAAACAATGGGAGTAGACACATTAGACTTATTCGTTCTAGTGGCATTGGCATTGGCAACTTCCTTATATTTCCTAAAGAATCGTTTTTTCCAATCGGAGAACCAAGATGCGTCCTTCGTACCCACAGGTGGTGCCGATTCTGGATCTGACGATCGGGATATCTTGGGCACATTAGCAAAGAATGATAAGAACGCATTGATTTTATTTGGGTCTCAAACTGGTACAGCTGAAGATTATTCTCACAAATTAGCTCGTGACTTAAATGCAAGATTTGGCTTGAAAGCTATGGTTGCAGATTTTGCAGACTATGATTGGGATAATTTTGAAAATATCACTGAAGACACCTTGGTTGTCTTTTTAATGGCAACTTATGGTGAAGGTGAACCTACCGATAACGCTATTGAATTTATGGATGCTTTGGAAAATCAATTAGAAGATTTATCGAAATTGACATATACCGTCTTTGGTTTAGGTAACACCACTTATGAATTTTACAACGCAATGGGTAAGAAAGTCAACGAATTATTGGAAGAAAAGGGAGCAAAGCGTTTCGCACCATACGGTGAGGGTGACGATGGTTTGGGGACTTTAGATGAAGACTTTTTGAGTTGGAAAGACTCGGTATTTGACAGTTTAAAGAATAACTTGAACTTTGAGGAACGTGAATTGGAATATCAACCCAATATGGAATTAATTGAATTACCAGAATTGTCAAGTGACGACGAATCAGTCAGTCATGGTGAGCCAAACAGAAAGTATCTTTCCAAGGATGCAGATTTGTCGAAAGGACCATTTGATCATACGCATCCTTATTTGGCCCCAATCACGGTAACCAAAGAATTGTTTAATTCCGAAGAAAGACATTGTATTCATGCCGAGTTTGATATTTCCCAATCCAATTTGAAATACTCCACGGGTGATCATTTAGCGGTTTGGCCATCCAATGCCGATGAAAACATTGCAAAGTTTATGAAAGCATTTGGCCTCCAAGACAAGGCAGAAACTGTTTTCCAATTGAAGGCTTTAGACCCAACATTTTCCTTGCCATTTCCTTCTCCAATTACCTATGGTGCAGTTATTAGACATCATTTGGAAATTACCGGGCCAATTTCTCGTCAATTCTTTGTGTCCATTATTCAATTTGCTCCTAACGAAGAAACCAAGAAACAAATTTCAAAGTTGGCTCAAGATAAAGAATTATTTGCTACTGAAATCCATGCTAAAAAGTATAATATTGCTGATGCATTGTTAGAATTGTCAAACGGCAAACCATGGACTTCAGTTCCATTTGAATTTTTGATTGAAAACATCCCCCATTTGACTCCAAGATATTACTCAATTTCAAGTTCCTCGTTGATTGAAAAGTCAACCATTTCGATAACTGCGGTTGTGGAAGCAGAAAAGGAACTGGATGACAGATATATTACTGGTGTAGTCACTAACTTGTTAAGAAATATTGATATCGTCAAGAACAACAAATCAGATACTCCCCTTGTTAATTACGACTTATCCGGTCCTCGTGGTAAATTTTCCAAATTCAAATTGCCAGTTCATGTGAGAAGATCAACCTTTAAGTTACCTTCCAGTTCTACTACCCCTATCATCATGATTGGTCCAGGTACCGGTGTTGCGCCATTGAGAGGTTTTATTCGTGAACGTGTTCAACAAGTTAAGAACGGAATGAATGTTGGAAAATCAGTATTATTCTATGGATGTCGTACCGAATCAGAAGATTACTTGTATAAGTCAGAGTGGCCAGAATACGCCGAAGCCTTGGGTGACAAGTTCCAGATCTTTACTGCATTTTCCAGAGCTGATCCTAATAAGAAGGATTATGTCCAGCACCACATTGAAAAGAATAGTGAGATGGTGAATGAATTATTGAAGGAAGGTGCCATTGTGTATGTATGTGGTGATGCTCTGAGAATGGCTAGAGATGTTCAAGCGGCATTTGTTAACGTTATAAGCACCCATCGTGGTATTTCTGTTGAGAGGGCTGGTGATTTGGTTAGAAGTTTGAAAATTCAAAATAGATATCAAGAAGATGTGTGGTAGAAGTTTTGGATTTGTAAATAGAATCTTTGCTATTGTTTTTGAGAAGTTATTGTTAATAGTTTAATTAATCGACCCCTAATTTGAAGAATGAAAATTGATTCTTGTGTAATCAATTAGAACTCAACGTACTCTCGCTCTCAATAATCTAATATCCCGAAGATTTTTACCTACATCTTGTGAGAAGTCATATAAAGTCAGTTACTAACTTCTACAAAAGTCTATATCATAATGTAGTCCGAGGAAGCTCTCCCCAGGCCCTTACTATTATTTCTTGACGCTACTCTCTTGAAACCAGCAGTAGCTCCTGGCAATCACGCTTTAAATCTTCATATAAAACCTCACTGTCCTGCTCCGGATACCTCCCCACGTAGATCACTCGTAACCGTTTACAATTTGCTAATCTAAGTCCTCTAAAGCGTGTATTATCAAGCCCATTATTTCGAATACCCAAATAGACCAAGGAAACGGGGAATTCAACACAATGACCGGTATCGATATACTCGTTTAGATGGATATTATTTAATTCTAGCGATTTCAATCTGGTAAAGCTTGAGAAAAAGTCATCAGTGGGTGGCAATACTCTTTGACCACTGAGATCAAGAAAGGTTAACGTCTTGGGAAACTTAGCAGGGATTGTTGTGAGGTTGTTATTTGCCAAATTCAAACTTCTTAAATGGTTATTTTGCCATAAATTCCAAAGAGGTAAGTCCTCTGAAGTAAGTCCACAGCAACTCATGTCTAGTTCGTTTAACTTCTTAGGTAAAATTCTGGGAAGTTGGCCAATTGATTGATCATTGGTTATGGTAAACTTGGAGTTTCGAAGGTTTAATTTCACAATACTATCTGGAATCTTAAAGTCATGTGGTAGAGAAAGTTTAAGGGTGCAAACACTTAAATCAAGCACACGCAAATTGGGAGCATCGATCAAAATCTTCAGTAAAGAATTTCCAGCCAAACTAAGATACTTTAAACTCGATGAAAATTGACAGCTAATACTATCGATACTCCCCTGTTGTAAAGTAAGTCGTTTCAAATTTGACAAACTTTGAAATTGTTCCCAATCCAACGAACAAAGCCAACAACTCCTCAAAATTAATGATGTCAACAGTAACGGAATTTTAAAGTCGTTAACCAGGCATCTTTCCATTTGCAACACTTGAAGATTAGGTGGGAATGAAAATTTAGAAAAGTCAACCTCCAATGGGATATATTCAAAGGACAATGAATATAACGACCCCGGCAAACGGACCTGGTGTAATGACAATTGGGGTGTACCGCAACCTTGGCCATCTATGTACAGAATTTCAAGAACTTTCAATCCCTCTCGAAATTCCACATGCTCAAAATTAACGCCAGAGCTGACTTCAAGATGCAACTTCTCAAGATTCTCAAATTGAGAAAGACAGTTTAAACTGCCATTGCACCATGTCAATAAGTGTTTGATTTGCTTGGGGAGCTTTAGATGTTGTAATGGAACTGCAGCTCGGCGTTGGACACAGGAGAAGAACCGGAGATTTGTCAATTCTGATAAGTCAACTGTTGGGTTTGCATTCATTGAGCTAATGGCTAGAGTCAATGACTTTAAGGATTTTGGGAAATGCGGGTCAGATTCGTCCAAAGCTATTGCCGTATTTAGTGAACCTAACCCAGGTGGGACATTATCCAATTCGCTGGCACTCATGTAGATTTCAGTTGTCAATTTTCGTGTATTCGATATTTGATCAGCCAAGGCTGGTAATAATTCACTTGATATTTCTAATTCTTGAACCGACTTTGGAAGTTTGAACTCATCTTCCCAATCATAAATAGTCATTTTATGAAATTGATAAGGAAGATCTAAGATATTCTGTTCTGATGGTTCCTCATAAACGACATCAAGCAATGCTCCTTCAAGTAAATCTGGTCGTTTCTGGTGAACTACCAATATGTGTTCTAGGGAGCTAAACACTATTCGAGTTGGCCGAATACTCGGGAATCTCTCCATGTAATCTAAAAACTGATACACATCACCACATTGGACATACTGATTTGTATCCCATTCGTCGTTATAGCTTGGTGTGATCAAAAGCTCGTCTCCAATTGGAACATGCAATTTGGGTTTGAGAAACCGATCTTGGACATGAACTGTTTTGAATAGTATACGAGCAGCATAGTCCCCCATCTGGGGGTTGTCTAAGTATGTATGTAGAAATTCATGTGGAATATATGAGAAGATCAATTCAATCACCTCATCGGGTAATTGAAAGACTAAATCTATGACTGATAAGTCCATTCACAATGATATTTGAAAAGAATGAATCGTCGATGTGTTGTTAACATTTTCCTTCTTACATGTTTATAACTTTCCAGTTCGGGTAAATGCAACTTTGTCTGTCTCCACGAAGAATTTGTTGTGCATTGTAAATATGCAATGGAAATAGACGACAAATCAATTCCGATGAAAAGAACGTTCAAGATTCTGTAACTTAATGTAATTGTTCTTCACACTGAGAGTGTTCTTTCCGGGTTCTGAATGTTAGAACGCTTCAGAATTACGCAATCACCAAAGAGTAGAGCCTATGACTCAAGTTGTCGTATATTCTCGTAAAAGAAACGCAAGGCAAATATCAAATGATTTCTACCTCTCAATGCTGGAACTGCTACTGGATCAGTGAACAAAATCACACAACTTAGTTGTAAGTATCCCAAACCTCACAAAGCTAATACTCTCAAATAACATTTATTACGTCGTTATCAGTTGACCCAGAAACGTCTGAGCATGTACAGCTTTCAATAGAAGATTTATTGACATATTTCTATATATAGATATCTACAGCCTGTCAATTGAGCATTGGAGTCCTTTCTGAAATACGTAAAAAGAAGGAGGAACAGTATATATTAAATGCGAAAATGAGTGTAAAACTATGTAGCCAAGTATGATTCTCGCCCTGAAGTGGTGTCTACTACCATGGCCACGGATATTGTGATTGACCTATCAGTAAGGGATTCTACAAAACCTGAGTTCTCACTTTGCTTAATAAATACGAATATGAATATTTGCAAAATCCTACAAAAAATCACAACTCGTGTAAGCCAAACAGACTGGTCTGAAACTGTTACTGTTTCTCCAGAGCTATTCGATTTCAAACCCTTTACCGAGTAGGACAATTCATTCTGGTTTAAACGAGATACTCTTTCAATAATAATAGGCACTTCTGACAATCATTTTGGAATGGTATTCTTATGTTCAAAACATGTCTTCATTGGCTCAACTATTAGGGTGTACATTGTTTTGCCTAACGGCTCAAACAATTATTCCACTTTTTTCCTTTTCATGCAATGTCTCCAACTACTATTATCAGAATTATATAATGATTGCAACTCTTTTTCAACCTTTATCCAATGAGTATACTTCAAATTCGATTTCAAATCCAAATCATAAATATTGCATGTAATGCGGAACTTCCCCAGGGATAACTCGACAACCTCGTCATCACCATTCCCATTTTCCAAACTATACTTGTCAAACTTAATAAATAATCCAACATCCCTGAGAGTCATTACCAAGGACAAATCTTCCGATACATCATCAGAGCTTGTCAAACTCAAGATATTCTGGTTTGAAACCAGTTGATATTCTTTTAACTTTTGAAAGATATTATGAGGATCCTCTAAGTACCACCTGAATAATTCATAAATCGGAATCAGAGTGCTTGCAAAAACCTCCTTGGGAATTCTTGCGAAAATATCCTCCAATGCCCTATTAATGGTTTCTGGATATAACAAATCCAAGGGACAGAAATGACGTACATAACCTCTAGCTTGATTCAAGGAGCAATTCCGACAATAATTTGTAGAAAAATTGTCGTACAACCATTTTGGTTTAATTTCAACTATAACATGGTCCTGATCATAATACACCTGGCAATATTTACTTAAATGCAATGATTCTAATTGTTCGTTGTGGAGTACATTGGGAATGAGCAAGCCGTATTGCTCATTGATCATCAACTTGCTTCCCTTGCTATCCAATTGTGAAACAAAGTCTGATGTTAGAACAATTAATTGAATGTCCAATATTACCGATTTTGGAAACAATGGCTTACATTTCAATTCAATGAAATCATATAACTGAATGGTTGATATATATTCCTTTGATTGCTTCAATAACCGTATACGTAATAACTTGTTCACAAAGTAATCATTAGACCCAATGTACTTGAATAAAATATTCGCAGCACCCTTCTTGAAGTAAACCCAATCACTTGGGGATGTAAGCTTGGCAATCTCCATCTTTGGAATTAAGGCTATAGAGACTAAATGAGTTGGAACGTTCGATGAGTGAGGTCTCTAAAGTTAGTGACACTTATTTTGTATTAGTGTATAAGATGATAGCGAGTAATATCTGTGACTCTTTTGGTTTGAGACGCAACTTCCAGTTTTTCACTTTATTGAAACAATTGCGTACCTGAAAGAATGTGACAAAACCAACAAACAGTGAAGACCCTTAATACTTTCTGGTTCTTCTATTTTTCGTTTTCGGCAAAACTTGCACTAAATTTGACACATGGTAGCGTTAGAGTGGGATTGATTGAAACAGCACAATTGGACTGTCTTTAAATGGCAAGTCCAAAACAGTCAATTACACACACAATCCTTAAAATTTCTATATACAGACATCTATTTAACATTCCTTGACTAATCTATATCGGTACTCAACACAGTCTTGTACCTTGTTTAGAATTTCCTGAAGATATCGTCTAATTCTTTGGCACTAAATAAACGCTTAGTATAATGGCTATTGTTGAGTAATAACTTCGCTGGTCCCTTAACCTTAAAGTATACCGCATTAGTATTTGTTTTCGCAAGCAAATACCTTAATAATTTGAAATTCACATATTGGCTAAAGTCACGAATTGTCGATTTGAAACCCCCGATAATTTGCCTAATCTGCAAGGATGCCATAAACTTGGCAACGCCAATCTTTTCGACGGCCTCCAAATAAGATCGTTTTACTCTCTCGCCGACATTCCTGAGCATATTAAACATACTTCCAGTTATTCCATATTGGGGTAGATTCAATTCAGGAAGCTTCCAACCTGTGAAGCTTCTTGTGAATTTTTGGTTTATTACAGGATCTTTTCCAAGTATGCTAATTTCAATATTGGGGTTGTTAACTGCAATCAATGAGCTTGGATTGAGTAATATTTCCTCACCCAGCTTCAACTCAACATTAAACAATTCATGATCTCCATTAACAACTACTTTTCCCCTACCTACTGTAGTGTAACTTTCCATGCATTCGACCACTGGCTTTTCCAATCTCTCTAAGCCAAAATCAAATCCGCTCCATGCAATTATGTTCTGCTTATTCAACACTAGCCATTGCTCCTGTGGATCTTGAACATCAATAATTGAATACTGTTTGTTATTCCCATTAATTAGGATATTCACTCCACTGTTCGAATAAATCAGACTATACTCCCCTGTACTCATATGACTGAGGTTATTGAAATCTCCATTTATCCCGATTATATTACTTTCATTTCTGATTGTAAGTCGAGATGATTGTGGAATAGTAATTGTTAAAATGCTATTCGGATGAGTGTTGTCGATTGGTTGGAACCTTGGAAGTTCTCTGAATGGCCCATTCCCAGTCACAAATGGTTTATCATTGAGTGGGATGGTTATGTTTCTTGGTCTAACAAACCCAGAGATAAATCCTCGTTTAACTGAGCGTTCGATTATTCCCATTGGCGGATACTTTCTCAAGTTGAAGCTAATGGGTACTGCAACAACCTAATCAATGAGACTACTTTTTTCTACATTTGACTGAAGATAACAGGGGCTACCAAATGATGGGAATTTGAATCTCTCTCTGTAATACACAAACACTCCACGCTACCAATCAACGAATCAAAAAAGCGTTTATGGTAAAAAATGAAAATACTTATCTATGTAGAACTTAATCTATCTTACTAAAAGATCATCTAAGAATAATTCTTCACTAATTCATCTGCTTCCAAGATCTGCTTTAAGTAATCATCATTTATCAACGACTTATCGAGTTCATTAACAACTTTTGAAAGATTGACAAATTGCTTCCAAAACTTAACACCCAGTTTAAAGTCACTCATCAATTGTTCTGGAGTAATTGAATTCACCCCATGAACATTAATATTAAAACTCATAACTTGGACTTGGTAGACATGATTAAATAAATGATCTTGACTAAACTTAATCACATCTTCTCTGGACGTCTTCTTCAGTTGCTTCAAACATACTTCGAAATAGATCTCGGCAACCACTCCTAACAATGTGTTACTTAAGTCATGATAGAATGGCAACTGATCAAGCAAACGATACCAATCTGATTTAGATCCATGTGTGGTTTTGATATTATTCTGCTGCTGGTGAACAATGAAATCGACTAGTAAACATTCCAATGTGCTTATTAAGTGATTATTTATAAACTTCAAATGGCTGCGAAAATTTAATAAATTCCGAGATATTGGTCCTTGGTAATTAATTGGAGAAATATTTAACTTTACCAACGAAAAGATCCGAGAAATCAATGCTACTTTCGATAACTCTTGGCTTGTAATTTCTTCCCCACCCAAATGTTGGACGTCTTTGAATAGTTTCGGTACACTTGAAAACTCGCGATTTAAGTCGCTTAATTTTAATGTTTTGGACTGAATTAGTAACAAAAGCAAGAGGAGATGTTCTACTTGGTTGTTTTCAATTTCATCTCCATGTAACTCGCAGTATTTGATTAGGATTTTACCCAACGATGTTGCTTGGAATTTATCATCTATTATGTTGAACAAATATAATGTTCTGAGAAAGACTGTGGATACAATGTCTTCTGTGGTTTTAATTTCTTTGGTGGTTGAATAATTCCCATTAAGTTTACTCTTAAAGAACTTAACCAATGAGAATTTCTCTCCTGAGTCTTCATTTTGAATAAACAAACGGCTGACCTGTTTTGAAATTGGTGGGCTGATTCTTGTGTTAGATTTCACTACCTCGTCTTTATACCAATATTTAACATTAATGGCTTTAACTTGGTAATATCTTGCCAACAATTGAGTTAACAAATTAAATTGAGAATCTAAAATATCAAGATAGAATTTTGAATTTATCAACCTTTTAAAGCTATCATTCAATCCAATTTCCAATGGTGGTCGAACATCGTATTCACCCCTCACAATAGATTCTAATAATTCTAAAGGCAATAATCCAATTGATTGGTAATAGTACAATTCTGGTGGTAAGCGCTGGCTGATAATATCGTGGATATCATTGGGGATCTTGATAATGGGTTGGTCAGCAGTGTCTGCCTCGCTTTCCTCGTCCTGAGTATCCTCGTCTAAAAAGTCAACATTGGAGTCAAATCCCATTTTTGCCATTTCAACGTTATATAACAGAACATACCCTTCCTTATTCAAAATTGGGAGATACTTTATAGCCGCGTGGCCCTTGAAGTATAGTTCGAGTAATCTCGGATCATTTAAGTTCATGACAAACCCTAACAAATCCCCACCAGCTTGATTAAATTGATTATATTGATAGACCAAGTCTAAGCCTAATTTAAAATGGCTCAACTGTGGGAAAGGTTGTAATGGATTTGGCTTAGGCATGGTTGGGAAATTAGGAAAGGTAACTGGTTGTAAAGTACATCCAACCATTAAACTAATATCAATGAATTGTCTTTCTGTCAATCCTAATTCTAATAATACCTTCAGCTTATCAATAAATCTAAAATCTTTTGATTGGAATTCCATCCCCAAAATGAATTTGTCGATTTTGGTTAGTAATAAATCGGTTGATCCATAAATTGTATCAATAATACCCAGTTGGTACATATACGATAATTGGAAGCTAGGATCGTAGGGAGCAACTAAATAGTCAATACCAATTTCTATAAACAATTTGACTAAGTCATTACACATGGGTCTTACTGGCAAGGGATCATTGTACACCCTGAAGCTTTCAATGTTATTATATGAGAATTGTTGCTTGGCCGTCAATTTTGACCATGTAGTCTCTAAATGCTGTTCGTAAGACGTTAACTGGTTTGTCTTTAATTGATTCATTTGCAATTGAATATTTATCCCGGATATTACAAAGATTGGTTTGATGTTGAATTCCTTAAATACTTGCAAATCACTCAAAATGTAATCTTTTAACGAAGTTGGAATCCCACCAATACCGGATAAAAATTGTTCTTTCTTGAACGTGTATATCCGACTTAAATAATGATCAACATCTATCCCAATGGTAGCATTCTGTAAGATTTCGATTGAACTGGTGTTTGGTATCTTCCTTTCAAACAAATAGGACTCGAGGGATTTGATTGGCATGCTGTAACAATAATATTCTTTCTCGCTTTAGAATTCAGTGGCAATTGAAAGTATCTATAAAATTCAAGACGGATACACTCCGATGGAAAGTGAGATTGATGTATCTGTAGATGATCTCCTATCAATCGGTGGTTGGTTGTATCCAATTGTTGATTTCGTGTTGTAAAACAAAACTTTCCACCCTTCCATAACTTGTTCAATTGTACACGACTTTTTCTGTCGGATGTATCTTTCCCCGTTTTCGGGGTATGGTGAGGTATTGAGACTGGCTCATTGTGAATGCCAATCTCAGGGCCAGCTCGATCATCTATAGTACCATGTGTATATCAACAAGCGAGTAGATTCTCTTATAGGTAGCCTGATGCACACTGTTTGAAAAGTGCAGATATGTGTTGAGAGTTTGAGGGTGATCGGTTTGGGAGCGCTTCACAGTAAAACGAGCGTTTCTTAGAGCGGTTAGAAAACAGGGACTTATAGTACATGTCAAATATATTGTTTTGGTTTGTGGAGAGATAGAGAACATATGTTTCAGGGGAGATCAGTGATCGGCTGCGATTGTCGTGCTCCTAGTATGCACCCGATTTGCAAAATGGCAGTTGTTAGAAATTACCGTGGAAGCAAAGGAACTTCTCTATGGACGTTCGTAGTTCCACAATAAGATCGCAGCTAGTTGGACCAAAAGTTTTGGCACAGTGTGGGAGAGGACACCTCTCACACTTGTATCTTAGATTGCATTAAGTTGTACTAGTGGGGGTAAGGTTACTACCGTCGAATTGCTAAAACGTGCGTTGGGATTTTAAAGGAAAGGTGCTCCCCTCGGATACATAAAGAAGGCAGAAAGTAGAAACCAGCTCCACCATAGTGGAACTGTAGAGATTTTATATATTGGTACTACTAGCTGTTGATCCATTTCGGGAGATCGGGGGTCGGGGGTCAATGACCAGAGAAATGATTTAGAACAAACCAAGTGTTGTATAGTTATATTGTCTGAGTTAATTGACTGTCTGGACCGAGAAATGTCCTTCAGAGAAGAGGAGTTCAAATATACGAAGCTGCAAAAAATTGTTGTCGTATTCTCTAATGATCAAATCTAAAATCTAACCTATCAGAACCTTCATCAGTAGTATTCTTCCTATAGTAATCTTTTTCGTCCTCAGTCATG
Organism: Hemisphaericaspora xylanilytica; assembly: GCA_030563365.1. Classification (NCBI taxonomy): domain Eukaryota; kingdom Fungi; phylum Ascomycota; class Pichiomycetes; order Serinales; family Debaryomycetaceae; genus Hemisphaericaspora; species Hemisphaericaspora xylanilytica. The sequence goes on along the minus strand of JAKUCC010000012.1, from coordinate 3,122 downwards.
CCATTCCATACTCCGTCCCTGTGTTTGTTTTGGTAGACATAATAATACTTTGACAAAAGTAGTATTGGAATCAATGCTGCGGTGATGGAAAATAATTGCATATTTCCTCGATGATATAATGGTAAATCATCCTCCCTGTAGATGTTTTGTGCTATTATGCTTCCCAATTGGACAAACATATTATAAAGCGCCGAGCTAATGGATCTATTTCTGACCGAGTTTGAATTTCTAGACACCCAGGATACACAAATTGCATGAATGTACGGTTGGCCCAAGTACAAAGTATTCAAGATATACGAGGGCCAAACTTGGACACCTGCACCTGGCCACCATCTGATCAATCCAATTAACGGAGTAGCATAAATCGGAGCAATAAGGCATACAAGTGCTCTTTGGTTGATTCTTTCAGAAAACCAAGTGATTATCAACAAGAAGATAATGTGAAGAGCAGCCTGAGGAATTGTTAAAAGATTGGTAGTAAACACCGAGAATCCCAACTTTCTATTCAAAAGACCAAAGTAGGAAGTGAATGTGCTTTGTCCAATGTAAGCAATTATTCCGATTGCAAAAATTGGCCAAAGATGGTAATTCTTCAAGCTTTTCAATAGCTCCTTTGGAGAAATACCTTGACGGTTGTGCATAGAACCTTTAGTTGGATCATCTCGTAATATCCTGTTAACTACAATCTTTTCCTCTCTTTCAGTAAACCAACCTTTAGGATGCATCCAGTTCTTCGTCTGCACCGCTGATGGAACCATCATGTAGAAAGCGGAAACACCAATCAAAAGAGTGAAGATCCCTTCAATAAGAAATAGCCATCTCCATCCCTCAAGCCCACCAATTCCTCTCATTCTAAGGACACCAAAAGCAAGTAATGATGTACCAATCTGCACCAATGACAATGTAGTCCAGAACCATGACAATCTAACTGGTAGTTCCTTACTGGTGAAAAAGTAACTTAACCATAAAACCAAATCAGCTATAAACCCACCTTCTAAAGCACCAATTAATCCCCGTGTAATGTAAAATGATACTGGTCCACTTAGCCCTGCTTGACAAATAGCAACCACACTCCATAAACACATCTGAATTGGAATGAAAATATCTGGACCAAGAGCTTTGGATATCAATTGGGATGGAATTTCGGCTAACAAGAAACAAACAAGGAAAATAGTATTCCCAACATTATAATGGTTGGTAGTCATACCTAAATCATCGAGTAAATTATCAGTAACTGCTTGTGCCATATTCCCTCGATCTACTTGTAACCCAACAAACATAAGACAAGCAGCTAATGCTACTCGAATATTGAGTTTTCTGACAAGTTTCTTTTCCTCTTCCTGGGTCCATTTGAATTCTGGATCAAATGCACTGTAACATTCATACTGTGCTTGTTGGTATAGCTGACGGTAGTATTCTTCGACTTTGGGGTCCAAGAATGGGTTTTTGTTAACCTCCTCGGTTTCAATTGATGATATCGATTGGAGCGATTTCACATCTAATCCGTCAGAGTACTTTTTATTAGACGAGAGTTCCGCGCTGAATGAAGTTGTTTCTTCTCTAGACATTTGTGTTGTACTTAATTAGTATTCCAACAAAAATATTTGAAAAGGAAATCTTCAAAAGAAGATGTTTTACAACTTTTATATGAGTCCTTTGAAAAGGATCGATTAGCTTCCGAAGGCTCCTCAGTGTGTTTGGAAATGTGGTTTCGAAGGAGAGAATATGGCGAATATGGCGAATATGTCAATTGGATTTAACTATGAAGGGGGAGCGTTTTGTTTTGGTGTGGCTGCAAATTACTACAATTACAAAACGTGTTAGAAATGTGGCTGGGCTAACAAAATCTTATTCTTCAATTGCGATATTTCTCCATTAATTGGTACGAAGATTTCCATTAGCTTTCATCCCATTTGAGAATGACACTCGAGAGTTATTATAACATTAACTCCGGTTAAATGGCTTATGTGTAGCAAGATATAGAATCTTGGATACCTAGGCTATACTCGAATTTAAATGTTTCCGACCATCTTGGAGATTAGCCTCGCAATTACTAAGATATTTAAAGTGGCTGTGAATGCAGTCATTTCATATCTTTACAGCTATTATCAAATCGTTCAATCCTTGAATAGCATTATCCAAGGGGATTTGAACGAATCATTTAACTTCTATTTGCAATCACATAGAATATTTCCCTCCTTTCTCTTGGTTGTATTATCTTACATAAAGCTTAAAACCTCCTTCGCGACATCAATTGTGTACAACTACTGAAATTGGCAACCAACATCAACCAGTACAATATCTTTTGAATTGTTGGTTATCTTATCAACCTGGTTTGGTGTGGCTGTGAATACTTATCCTTCCGTTCCACCAATTCTATTGCAAAATTCTATAGAGCCTGTCCAGCTGTGGCATCAGAATATACAAAACTCTATTTAATCACCAATCCCTAATTAATTAATACTTGTTGCATGACTTTGTGATATCATACAAGTTTGGGACCCCTCCCTCCCTGCTAATTAATTTTGCAATACATGTTTCTTAATCGATTCAAAGCTTATTGATTCCACACCTTCTGATAAACGGACAAATGGACTTCTTGGTAATATGAAAAATAATCGTTTGAAGGGGGCCTGTATGTATATCCTTACTAAGGGGTGATGAAATTGATGAGTTATGTACAATCAGGAAACGAACGGTTCAATGAAAGAAATTTGGCTGACCTTCTCAGTTGATTGGATTATCTACAAGACTGATAACCAACATTTGAACACAACAGTGCAATCATATTGTACTAATGCTTAGAATTATCAACTTGTACCACAGGAAAATCACTCCGACACATTTATAAATATATTTACAATACACATTATTCTTTTACAAACTATCTCCAACATATTTTACACAAAATAAAACTAAAAATTCATAGACATTATCTAATCTTCCGCAAATAAACTACCAAGGGCCCCATTCTCAGTTGATGGGTCATTCATGACATCGACCCCAACCTTTTTCTTTCGAAGAAGATCAGCAGCTTCCAATTCCTTTTTCCGTTTACTCATTTCATCGTCATATCCAAGACTATTGTCTCCAGTCAGCTTTGATATCCTGATTAATTCTAA
>JAKUCC010000011.1:928-50734 GCA_030563365.1 Hemisphaericaspora xylanilytica | reverse complement strand
AATCTAACATTCTTCTCCTCAATCAAACACGATGCAATTTCCATCACAAGTTTCTTAAAATTGATTGTCGGGTTATATCCATTAACGACAAGGATCTGGGGGAATACCGTCAGTTTTGGCATTACTTGATCCCACCAGATCCCGAAATAGTCACCAATAAAATCATTCAAAAGATCCAACTTCGACCCCACTCCATAGAAATTAAGATTAAACCCCTGGGTTAATTCAAAACACCATTGATGGTAGAGATATTTATGCAACTCCAGTAGTTTTTCCTTTTGTTGTTGAGAAAATGAATCGGAAATTGCGATATACTTACTGAAATCTTGGTAATCAAGTTGTTTATCGGGAGCTGCGTCACCTAAAGTATTTGGATTCATTTTGGATCGGAATTGATGTTGTTCGAAATATCCTTCCGATCCTTCCAAAAAAAATGATTTATCATCAAGGAATCTTCCTTCGGTGCATTTGGCAATATCAATCCCACCGAAATATTTATCCAAATATTCTTGGTCGATAATATTCCCCTCGGAGTCGAGTTTGGGGATTGGTAATGGTTCGAATTTAAGTGCAGGTAATTGTTCAATTGGATCTGAATCAATACGTTTTTCCTTGATACCACTAATTATTGGGATTCTATTCTTGGTCGAACTCTTTTGCCATAATGCATTAACAAAATTCGTAGTTATCAATTCCGATTCTTTTATCGTCTCCTTCAGTTGCCTCCGCACCTCAGGCTCGGGTGATTCAATTGCAAATAATTCATCATCTTGTTGAAATATACTCTTGACTTGACTGGCAATTGCCTGAGCTTTCGAAGGACGACCTCGTGGAGTATGTTCACCACCACTGGCTTTCATCTTCCGTTGTCGCTTGTTCGTCGGCGTGCTCTCGACATCAGATACTGCTCTTCTAGTCCTTCTCCTCGGACTAGCATCCACTTCTTCCTTTGCTATCAGCTCTTCTTCATCATCATCGGATAATTGATTAAACTCATCACTCGAAGACTCACCAGAATCACTCAAAGTATATGTAGCTTTCTTCTTCGCTGTTGCTACGGTTGTCCTTCGGGGACGTTTTTGTTCAGTTAAATCCTCCTCTAACTCAACATCACTCCCATAATACCTCACAAACTCCTCTTCATCCTCATCATCATCCACCGTCTCCCCTCGTGATTCTCGAATAATCCGTTCGGCCAATTTCCTTTCCTGTCTATCCAATTCCCCCAATTCATCCTCCTCATCATCATCGGCCATTGACCGTCGATATATACTATCAGTAGCCCGCTTTCTCGCACTTTTATCGAGATCAGCAATGGGCCTTCTTTGTGGAGAACGTAATCCTGCCCGACCGGACGTTGGTGAGCGCGTTGTTCGCCTGGGTGAAAAACTCAACGGGTTTAAATTTGGGGTGGTGGATGCGATCAAGAATGGGGATTGTGGTGGGTTGGTTTTTGAACGTTTCGGCGATGGCGATTGCCATATCATATGTCTCATTGACCCACTTCTCGTTGGACTATCCTGTTTGTTCATTGTGGATTTGAGTTGGGTTGGGTTGAATGTTAAGTGGGACGTGGATGTTGATTGATTGATTGATTTTTTTGTTTTGGTTTTGATACATCATCAACTGAAAAATTAAAATAAAACAGAGAGATGACTTACGAGATCATACCTCCATCACCATCACTAACTTTAATTAACCCCATGTTAACATTCTGCCCCAACTGTTCAAATATGCTACTTGTCTCGCCAGGAGACGATGGGTGTAATCGATTTTATTGTCCAACTTGTCCTTACGAATTCAAAATAAATGGGCTACAAATGTATGAACGTAAGAAATTATCTAGAAAGGAAGTTGATGATGTCCTTGGTGGTGAAGGGACTTGGGATAATGTTGATCAAACTGCTGCACAATGTCCGATCGATTCTTGTGGTGGTGATAAAGCATACTTCTTCCAACTTCAAATTAGATCTGCTGATGAACCAATGACAACTTTCTATAAATGTGTGAAATGTGGTCACCGATGGAAGGAAAATTAGAGCATTACAATGGCATTCTTTATGTTGTGTATTATTAGAGGAAAATATAGGGATTATATGGAAAGATATTTATTTATCGTTAACTATCTCCTTGATAAGGATTGTAATTTGAATTGAAACCAATTGGTACGATCTGCTTGCAATGCGTTTGAAATATCCTCAATTCTTGAACTGCTTACAAATGGTGAAACAAATTTGATATCCGCCGTTGTCGATTTAGAAAACGATTGTTCAATCGACATGAAACTGGACTTCACCGCTTGAGAATTAAATGAATCCATCCCTTCGGTATTATTCACAATTTCTTCGTTTCTTCTATCACATCGGAAACCGAATCTATATCTGTGTCATATGATTCTTCAAAATATGAATCACTATCATAACTACTGGAATACCCATCACTTCTAATATCAAACAACCTATTCTCCTTGACTTCACGATGATAATTTATCAATCGTTTATACTTTTCCTCGCCTCTACCAGCAATTATACCTTGTAGTCGAAATCCTCTACGCCAACTAACTTCCGCGCTTTTATCCTCTCCCGATTGTAATTGTAAGGTCCCCTTGAATGGCACAATTTCCCTTCGTGTATACTGTGCAACAAACTCTTCTTCTTCAAGACATTGAGAAAATGACCATCGATCAATACAGCATACTTGCCGATCACGTATACCGGCAATGGGGTTCCCAAACGCGCTAAATCGTTCAATATCATATCGATGTTCATGCACTTCATTTGTACATAAATCGCCAAATGTTCTAGCAATAGTAAATCCATTCAACCAGGTCGACTTTGACTCAACGCATGGGTAGACCAGCTTTGGTTGGAATAAATTTACAAAATTCCGCAGTTCTTGATATGAAGAATGACGTGAAAACATAAGCTTGATATTCGTCGGGAGTAATTCGGTACCGTTGACTGGTAAAACCCAAGTTCGTCCTTGGTATTGATATATCTTCGTACCTTTCTTTGTTTCATTTAACAATTGCATGGCTGTTGTATCCACACTGGAAAGCAGTTTGGGGAGACAAAATCCGGCATAATCGACAATATTAAAATCTATTGTATGTTTAATGGTGATTGTAATTGCTGGTTCTTCCACATTTAGCCCCACTTGAAAATGTGGTAGCTGTGTTCTAGTACTCGGAATCGGAGTATATACATCAGATACTTCATTAATCATGTGTATTCTCTTCATAATAATCTGATTCCCACTTAAAGTTCCCTTGAAATAATTGACAATCTGAAACCACGCTTCTTCCGACCCAGAAACCGCATCCATAAACACAAAGCGCACTTCTTCATCATCTTTGGGATATGGTTTCAATAGCTCGATAGCAGCAAATATTCCATCGCTATTGGGCATGATATGAATATATGGTTCACCACGATATGCAAATGTTGTATCCAAATATACTTGATCCAACTGTTTAAGACGCGTAATATAGGGAAACAAAAATGGATTTTTGATTAATGATGTCACCCACCATTCTTCAGCTCGAATATCACCAGTGAATAATGCTGCCTTGTCATTACCTTCAAATAGAAACATACATGACCCGGGTGCATGGTACGAATTGATTAACGTGGCTGTCACTTTTTCCGTCTTTGTCGTTATTTCAAATGGAGAATTATACTCCTTAACAACTAGAAATGGAATAACGTCTTTATATTTATCATCCAAGGCAATGATTTGTTTGGTTAATGCCGTGCAATAGACGCGACTGCAAAATGATTTATTAATTAATCCTAATAAATGATCCTTATGGAAATGGGTTAGGAAATACGCGTATGCAGGTATATTAAACTTGTCAACTGCTATTCCTGGGAACTCATATACTTCACCATTAAAGGTGTTTCCCATTGGTTTGCCATTCATCTTTTTGCATTCTCTTTCCTATTCGGAAGAAGTACATTGCAAAAACAAAAAATAAAATGAAATATTTCTGTGAGGTATGTTGTCGCTACCAAGTGAAGTACTAAATCAATAATCCATAGTATTCAACTCGTTGATACTTCACAGCCAATTGTTCCCATTGCACAATAAATCGATCACATATTGGTAATAACAACATCCCACTAACACTTAGCTTGCTCACTCTTGCTAAACTCTCTACATAAATGATCTTGGTATTGCACAAACCAAAAAACTTCAATACAAACAAAATGTAAGCAATGGGGACACTTGTTCCTGGTCCATTCAATAATAATACCAAAGGTTTGGGACTGAGTGCTGATAACTTAATTGCAGATATCACAAATGAGTATAATGTAGTTATGATTGACAGAATGATTGATTGTCCTACTTTTCTTGCTCGTGGAATACATAGATACTTGCCATTGTTGTCAAACTCTTTTGCCTTGTTTAATGAAGATTCATCACCAGATGAATAAATCCAAGTGGTGTCAAACTTGGATAGGTTGAGTTTGGATATCATTCTAAACATCTCTCCAGTATGTCCACCTGATCCTAAGAAGATTGCGATTGTTGATCCTTGTGGGATTGAATCAAGGGATTTCTTTTGGTTGATTGTTGGTGGTAGTCTTAATGCTGGTACGATATAAATCAATCTTACAACAGCTACAAATATGGGGAATAGTACAATTGCTACTCCTATGCAAATATGTTGATCGTGATCCATGTTGATTATTTAGTTGGTTGTATTAGTATATATACACTCTATTATTTAACAAGAATACTTCTATACTATTATGTTCAACTGACTGACTGACTGACTGACTGGTTGTAAGTAGAAGAAAAAAAGTTCTCTCTCTTCGCTTAAACTTCAAAATCTTCTCTTAATGATTGATACTGATTAGTACTACCACTACTACTCTCCTTCTTACGCTTTGATTGAGGAGTATTCTTAGTATTACTACTCTTTAACGCACCCTTACTCGCCTTCTTAACACAATTTTTATCCTTATCAGCCAATTGTTTCATCACCTTTGCCACTACCAAACTCACATGTTTAGTCTCCACCTTTGACTTACCCAATGGTCTCTGTTTCCCCCAACACACTCGCATAGGCACTCCTTCTAATACTAATAATCCTGCTGTTTGCTTATTCTCATTCAATCCATTCTCGTTCACACCTTGCGCAAACTTTTCTGCTGATTCTCGATTGTCAAATACAATGTATCCACATCGACTATCATGGTTTATGATTATTGATTTCAATTTCCCATATTGACCACAATATTTCGAAATGATATATTGAGGAAGAGTATCCAGAAATCCAAAGATGAAAAATGATGTCAAGTCAAGATACTTATTTGATTCCAACAGATTTCCAAATGGTAGCTTCTTCACAATCTTGGATGGATTAATCAGCAGGGACTCTCCATCATTAGCATTTCCTGAACCACTCGGCTCATCTCCTGTCCCCACGATGGAATCCTGCCCTGATAATCGTTCAGCTAATTTCTCCAATATCCTCCTCGCCTTATCCCTCTCCCCATCGCCCGCTTCATCGTTTTGTTCATTTAGTTTAGAAAATTGTTTGTCTAACTTATCAGCCATAATCGCCTTCACTTCCCGATTCTTCAGACTCTTATTCATCAATGACATCGGCTCAATCCCTGCCAATTTCAATGCCGTATCCCTGATATCAGTGGGAATACCATAATTTATATCCAAAAGACACGCCTGGCAGCAGTTTTTCCCGCGAGCACAAGTTTGACATATGATGGTTTTGGTGAGTTTGTTGGCAGCGGTACGAGTACCCCATCGAAATAGAGTAAAAGGTCGGGTGCATTGTTTGCATTCGGCACCGTTTTCTTGTTTGATCATGCGGATGGACTTATCCGGACCGAGGCATTTGGAACATATTGAGAATGTGTCGTTGAAACTCATTTGGGCGAGACGTATTGGCTGTTTAATGATAGAGGATTGATAGGAGTGGCTGTTGGATTAGACTTGTTTGATTGACCCGGAAAAAATATGTCACGTGAATTCGGTCCATGCGATGACTATGAGAGATGACTTTCAATTGTACACTGACAGTCACTCACAATCAGTATAGATTCTAAGAACAGGTAGCTTCTTGTCACTGACAAGTTTTCAATCATATTTCAGGTTGTAGCGTAAATGAAGCTCTGTAAGAATATGAGAATCCTTAGGGTTTGACAATATAGAAATGATTATGTAATTACATGGTAAGTAAATGTAAGAGGAACCAGAAATCACTCCTCCTTGAGTAGAGTTCATTATAGAGCTTACTCCTGATGACATGAGTATCCTTTCATTTGACACTGAGCGACTCACAACCAAACACTACTTCACAGGATCATCACAAGCTACATCAGATGATCCTGTTGTATTGTTCAATAATTTTGAAATACTCCAATCGAGAGACCTGTGTGAGAGAATCATGGAACTACCACCATTGGTAATGTCCGTCACTTCCATGCCTGCAGAAATATTAAACTATATATACATTGACTGCCTTGCGGGCCAATCATTCATAATAATTACAATCACAACACTTAATTTTGATAGTTAGTATAACTTTATTCAAATTTTAACAAAATATCATCCAAACCCCATCTCATATCTATTCCCCGTGTTTTCGTATTATTTATTATTAAATTTAGTCAGTGTTAAAAAGCTCTGAAATTATAAGTTGTTCCACATGGTTTTTCAGGTGAAGAAATTCATTGTAGTTGTGTTTATAATTTATTCATCATAAAAATTTAATAATAAATAATAGTTCAAAGGGGATAATATGTGAAATAGCTTCTCCCGGGGTGATATAGAATATATTTAACATACTATTTCTAATTGAAAAGTTTGCTTGCTAATGAAAAGAAAGGAAGAAGTATCATGAAAAAGTTTTTCAAGTATGGTTTAGAGTGACGTGAATTTATATACAGATGAAGGGAAAAAAAAGAGAGATGGGATGGGTTACCCGGAATTTTATTTTTTGGTGGGGTTATTAATTAGGTGGTAAACATTTCTAGTTCGAATTCACTCTGGTAAGCAGAAGCGATGGAACTAAACACCACTGAGGGAACCCTCAAGACTAGAACACTTACTATCCTCGTTTTATTTCGGAACAAAATAGGCTTTCTGAGTACTAGTCCAACGAAAACAACAGATATGATCTATTATTCGTCTATTACTTAATCTATTTACATTCTATTGAAAGATTCTCTAATATAATACAAACTTCATCAACCTTCTTCTTTATCTCTCCATCATCATCATTAACCAACTTGGCAAACTCACCAATGTTTATACGACTTTCATACAACAACCCATCACAACTCCACCAATCATCATCAGCGAAACCATACTCCCGTCTCAACTCTTCCAAAAGACCTAAATCCAGTAATACCTTCTCCCGTAATCTCTCACTGCCAATATTAAACTCCTTCGCGAGTCTGGTTATACACCGCACATATTGTGTAGGACTAACATATCCACCACCATCTCGTTCTGGGGAATACAACAACCCAGCATTACTTCCACCACCACTTCTCTTAGTAATTTCATCGCGTACTTGGTCCAGGTCGAGCATGTTTCGCAATATCATACCCTCAACCAATCCCGCATATTTCTTTTGAGAGATTTTCCGAGTCGCGATTTGTGGGAGATGGTTGAGAATATATCCACAATCGACAATTGTGGGGAAATCGTATGCTCGTGATATGCACTCACTAGATAATTGTCGAATCATCGGGTCGTCATCAACAAGCCCTCGTTCGTAGGATAATAACAACGCGGATGCAGTATATGGTTGCTCTTGGTCGCGGCCGTTGATATACGATGAAATCGCACGATGGGCCGCTTGTCGACAATCCACTGGTTGGGAATGACGAGTGAATTCTTCACAGCTGGAAATAAATACTTCCGATGTGGTGTCGAGTGATTGAATCGGTGCTTTGGCAAGACATTCAAGTGCCGCTAATTTGACAGGGACGTTAGGTGAGGATAAGAATTGGGATACTTCGTGGTGTGGATGAGGTGTTGTTGTGGTGGTTGATGGTGATGATAATAATGCGTATACGTTTAATGCTTTGGCTAGGATATATTCGAATTTTTGTGATTGAATATATTTCCAAAGCAAATCACAAATCAGATTTCCGTACGTAACCAATCGAGTATGGTTTTGTTGGATATAATCAAATAATGATTCATGTACAGTGGTAAATTCCGAAGTCAAAACCTTGTGAATGACATTTATAATTTCTTGCTCCTCTTTGAGGTTTCCCAATAGGAACTTGGCAAATGTCGATAAGAACAACTGCTTCCCCCCGTCAAGTCTTACACTTGGCTCAGTAATCACACGGACAAACTCCTCAAGTAGCTCTGGTTGTACATGGGGTTCAATCATCGCATACACATTTGTATATGCATTCTTGATAAAATATGAAACATCATCACGCATAAGTATCTTCCAGTTGGTGGTAATCGTCCTGGAGGATGTGCTATCTAACATAGTTGAGTTATATAGGGCACATAATAAAAGTCCATGGAAAGTATTAGCATCAAATTCACCAGCAAATTTCTCTTGCATGAATAGATTATACTCGTCCTCCCGCAAAATTGCACAAATTGCTCGTGCCGCCATTTCACGGATCTTCCATTCTCTACGTCCGAGGAAGTTATATAATGGCTCGACAAACTTGATTGAATCTTGACATCCTTTATGATCTAATTGAGCAAGTATAATCAAGATTGGAAATATAACCTGATTAGCTTCATTGGAATCCTGTTTTGATAAATAATCCAAAAAGACTTGACGGGTCATTTTTGGAAATCTATATTTTGCTGATTGCTTATTATTGACCCCGATTATTCGTTGTTTTATACTGGCAAACAACATCACAGCACAATTTCGAATTGACCAATTTTCGGAATTAAAGTTATCCAAAGCCAATAAAAATGCCTCTTGGGCATATTTTGTAGATTTATGGCCAAGCGTTCCTTCAATGAATATTTGTTTGAGGGTATTGTATGCATGTACTTGGGTTATATCTTGTTTAGCTTCCAAGTGAGTTTCATAGGGGAGTTGGGCAAGTCTTAATAATTCTTCGCAGGCATACTGGAAAAGTTCATCATCTTTCGTTCCCACCAAAACTCCGGCAATCAAATAAGGGAACCCTCCTGATCTTCGCGTAATCAATTGACTCTTTGATTGGGTTAATTGAATGTTATTTTCAAGCCATAATTTGGGATATGACGAAAGGGATTCCAGCTTATGACATAATTTGCATAATCTAATAAATGATGGATAAATCGACAAAAGTGCCCCACGATGCTTTATGGAACTTAATTGCTCCATTATCAAATCTGAGCAGTGTAGGACCTTTTCAAGAGCGAGGTTATAGTGTTCGTGATTTTCGAGGATAGTTATCATTAACTCATGGGCGGATTTCGCAACCTTCCAAGAATAATTTAGTTTAGCTCTAGCTTCGTCATCATCGTAGTTCCCGTAGCCACCTTCCCCGTCATCATCGTCATCAATTGTATTTGATTCATTGCATAACGTTTCCTTTTGTTGATCCCAGACTATAAATAAGTGATCTAGTAATTGGTTTGCAATAGATGGCAGGACACCTACCTTTGACACAATTAAACTTAATGCACTAAAGTACCCATGAATATACCTATCACTCAGAAAAACTGGTTCTACAAGCTTCATCACAAGTTTTTCCAAATTCTCATGGTCATTGCATTGGCTGTAAGATATAGCTAACCATTGATAAAAGTTTGCCGCTCCTTCACTAACACGACCAGTTAATGAGGTAATTATTGAATCTGCATACGCCATTACCTTAATTTCTTCCATTTCCAAGAAGGATCTCAATTCTGAATTTGGACATTTACAGAGTAATTCCAAACTTAAATTCCGAATGATCTTATACTCGGAGAATAGTTGCTTTCCTAATAATTTGATTCTTTTCATAGTAAAGATATTAATGGCAAGCTTATCTTGGATGGTTCCAAGAATAGTAATTGATGCAACTATTTGTGGGGACGTACAATCTGGTTCAAGATATCCCTGTAACACGTTTAATAGCCATTGAAGAAATATTTGAGCATTTTCAGTGTCTTGACTTAGAAACTTCCCCAGCAAGCAATCTTTAAATCTCCCAATTACGAATTGATAAAAGATACTTAGAAACATATCTTGTTTGGTTGGATTGCTGAAATTAACATCCAAAATGTAGTTCTCACGGATAGTATCGTAGACGTGGTTCGGTATTGGTATTCGTTTAAGATGTTTACTGGTGGTTCCAAACAATAATTGTAATGAATTCAATCTTATTTCATGATTATTGTTAACCAAACAATTGATTAAGGTTTGATCGTCAAGATGGGAATTCAAATTATCAATAATCTCTGATTTTTGTCCCATGCTTAAAAGGGGGATTAATATATCTAAATTTGACTTATAATCATTAATCAACAATTTAAAACATTTTGGATTCAACTTGATTAAGTTTGGTAATAAATAGGTGATTACATTTGCTCGTAATTTTGAATTGGTTAAACCTAAATCAACTACTGGTTTCCAAGTAGCATACCAGTTGGCCAAATCATCGGTATTTGTATTATAAATAATGACTAATGTCTTACTTATGCAATTGGATAATTGATCATCGAATAATTTGATTGAATCAAATGGATATTGTGGATAAGAAAGTCGGAAGGATGCTACATTGTTGGATTTCTTTAACAATGTTTCTAATAAAACATACGAACTCTTTGTTAGGGTCTGTTGCATCATGATATCTATCCAATGAGTGATATCAATGTTTTCAAACGCAAACAATTTTTGCAATAATCCATTTGCTGAATTCTTTAATGGAGGAAATTGATGATTAATAAATTGTAAGACATAACTAAAGATTGATTCAATGTCAGGTAATTTTGAATGGAAGTTTCTATACCTCAATAGACAAATAGATAACGCATCATTCAATAACACCAACTGTTTATCATCATTTATTGCTTGGTTTGATTGTATTGACAATTGAGAAGTTAACTTTTGATAGAACCTGTCAATTTCAGCTTCGACTGGTGGTTTTGTTTCAATCAAGTTTTGTTTAATTGACAAAAGCTCGGATTGTGATATACTTTCCATATTGCCTTCACTTGTTGTTTTCTCGTATATAATATCTCTCTATAGCACACCCAATAATGATGAATGAAAAATTTTTGCTAAAGGGTATCAACCAGAGATAATGTGTAATGTGAAGTTTCCAATTTCTTCAGGGTTTTAACAAAGTACTTGAATCCTTTCTTCCTTGCTGTACGTATATATTCCTCTGTTTATAAGGAAATAACACTGCTTGGTGATACACTGTGTGGTTTCTTGTAACAATCACAATCTTGCAGCATCTTTTGGCATTTGATTCGAAAATGATGAGAAGATGTGTCGTTAGTCTTGTCGCGACATTTGGACATCCCGGATTTAACAATGAGATAAAAACAAAGGGATCACTCTACGATTCAAAGAATGATCATTACTGAATACTAAATATTGATCGGAGGATTGATGGAGAGTGTATTATCAAAAGGAACAACAGCAATTCCGAGTCTCTCTCTTTGGTATATATATCTCACTCTTTCTCGCTCTGTGATGTTGTTCGTGTTGGCTCTTAAATCCGTCGCTTAACATCTGTAACATAACAAAGTACATCATAAAAAAAAAAGAAAGAAAAAAAAAAGATGCTATTGTTAGATTTTCATCAACACACAAGAAGGAAACAAACCACAGCCCATTCTTTAACTCAATAAACCAAAACTCTACTAAGAACACACACAACACACACATATATACATATATATATAAAGACAGTAACAAAAGATGTACGCCAAAGAAAAGACAGTTGCAGAACAACAACAAACATATCCATGGTTATACAGAATGTATTTCCATCATTTCCCATTCACCATGTTAACAACCACAGAATCAATATTCCTTCATAGTGTTATCTTGTTATTCACATTGTTCATCATGTATGGAATATATTACTACTTACCTGACACTATCAAGTTTTCAATATCAAGAGGATATTATTACATATTTGGAGTTACCGCCATCAACGCATTTGAACAGGAACTTTAATGGGGAATTCTGTCCACGCAGAAGCTCGATTTCACAAATAAACGACTAGTCAGTGAGTGAGAGTGCAATTACAAGATGACCAGATGTAATGAGAGAGGGAGTGGTTCTTATGTTAATAATGATACTAAACTATAGAGCATATACCGGGGAGGAGGAAGAAGAAGAGACATTTACTGAATACTTTATACTTTTACATTTTTCAATTCGTTTTAATAATTAATAATTAGCTATTTATAATATTATAAGTCTTTATTCCATATAGAGAGCATAGTAATATCCATATGGTTAAGGAGTACTAATGGGATGTACATACTCCTAATTCTTCAATCACGTGATGAAAATCGAAATCGATTCGCGTTACACGTCCTTCCCTTAATTAATTATAAATAAAGAAAAAATAAAAAATAAATTTGGCAACACCAAAAGCAACAGGAAGAAGATTTTGCTGCCAAATAAAACTGTCTCTCTCTAATCAAGTACACGCAAATGTACAACACCAAAGTCAATGCTCCGTTTAAACCTCCAAGGTTAATACGAAAGGTTGATCAGTCAGAAAATGGAGACGCACCTCCATCAAGCACACCATCATTTGCACCAAAAAATACCCATAGTCCTTCACTAACACCAAAACCACGTCCATTGCCAACAAAATCGCGTCCGTTGCCAACCAAACACACCATACGGACAACCGCCAATCCACCTGCAAAAAGACAAAAGTCTCCGATTAATGATAGTCCATATGAATCAAAAATCACTAACAAATATCTCGTTCAATGGAGGAAGCGAACGACGAAAAAGAACAAGACTTGGGATGGCGATGGTTATGCAACGATATCATCCACGCCAAATGATACGACAATAACATTACGTACCCTAGAAGGTAAAGTCATGGGTAAAAGACAATTAAATTCCCCTCCCGATCTCGATGAAGTTATATCCATTGGAACTTATGAGTTTGAAATCGATGAAAAAGTTGGCGGATCACAAGAATCCACAATTCAACAAATCTCCTCTCCGGTAAAACAAAAAATCATACGTACCGAGTTTAAAAAGGTAACTCCTCAAAATTATACTCAACCGTCAAGTTCCAATACCAGAAAACCATTGTATGCTCAAAGCGAAAGTGGAATTGCTTTGCCTGATCCTCCAAATTCTAAAAATTTCGTCAGGGTCCATATTGACCCAATTTTAGCAACCAAATTGCGTCCGCATCAGGTGGAAGGTGTGAAATTCTTGTATGAATGCTTATTAGGATATAGGAGCTTCAAAGGAACTGGGTGCCTATTGGCCGATGAAATGGGGTTAGGCAAGACTTTGATGACCATAACTACTATTTGGACCCTCTTAAAGCAAAATCCTAATATTGAATGCAAGAAGCCAGTTGTGAATAAAGTATTGATTGTATGTCCGGTTACTTTGATTAATAATTGGCGACAAGAATTTAAGAAATGGTTAGGAATGAATAAAGTAAATGTTTTAACCTTGGGTAATTCCCTGAATGAAAAATTGGATATTATAAACTTTGGTAAATTGAAAGTATATCAAATATTAGTGATTAATTATGAGAAAGTAATTGCTCATTATGAAGAGTTAAAAACGGTAGGATTTGATTTATTGATTTGTGATGAAGGACATCGATTGAAAAATAGCACTAATAAAGTATTAAATCATTTGATTAAATTGAATATTCCCAGAAAAGTGGTGCTAACAGGTACACCTATTCAAAACTATCTTCTTGAGTTCCATACTCTAGTTTCGTTTCTTAATCCTGGGGTATTGCCGGATCTTAAAGCATTCCAGAAAACATTCATCAACCCCATTCTACGAGCACGAGATATAAATTGTTTCGACAAAGAAGTCAAACGGCAGGGGGAAGAATTAACCAATGAATTGATTGAATTAACCAAACCATTCATCCTTAGACGAACTCAACAAATTTTGAAGAATTATTTAACGACAAAGACTGATATTCTATTATTCGTACCGCCAACTGATCTTCAATTGAAGTTATTTAATCAAATCACAAACTTGAAAAACTTTAATGAAATGTTTACTGGTCCGGCGTCTTTCACCATGATAAACACATTCAAGAAAATTTGCAATTCTCCATCATTGTTAAAAAATGACGATTTTTACACCAAGATAACCAATCAACCTGACACTCCACCAGTCCAACTCTCGACTGCGTCGGGGAAAATTAACCTCCTTATCCCCCTCCTCCTCGAAATAACCAACCGTCAGGAAAAGCTAGTGCTTGTTTCAAACTATACTCAAACCCTTAACCTCCTCCAACTTATCCTTGACAAATTAAACCTTTCATACACACGGCTCGATGGGAGTACTCCGCATGGCATCCGGTCCAAACTAGTCTCCCAGTTCAACAACCCATCATCGTCAACCCAGGTGTTTTTACTTTCTTCGAAATCCGGCGGTGTTGGGATCAACCTAGTCGGAGCCTCGCGGTTAATATTATTTGATAACGATTGGAATCCAGCAAATGATATTCAAGCCATGTCGAGGATTCACCGTGATGGTCAAGCGAAACCGTGTTATATCTATAGGATTTTCACCGCTGGATGTATTGATGAAAAGATTTTGCAGCGGCAGGTTATGAAGAATAAATTGAGTGATCGTTTTTTGGATGATGGAAAAGGTAGCGGTGGTACTGGCAGTGGGGATGTGTTTGATTATGAAGAGTTGAGGAATTTATTCACCATTGAGAAGTGTCAGTGTAACACTCATGATTTGTTGGGGTGTGAATGTGGTGGGGATGGGAGCGTGGCCGATATCAGTCGGGATGATAAACAAGATGATGAAGAAGAAGTGGAAACAAGGACAACGTCATGGATGTCAGCCAAAGATTTGCCGCCTGATATGAATTGTGGGAATAAAAATGCAAAGAAGAAGTCCATCAGACTTGCATTGGGTGATTATCAACACCACGATCCTACGAGAGGTGATATCAATCTTGACTTTGATGATGTTTTGCAGGATATTATCAAACATGAATCATTCAAGGGTCATCGTGACATACCTGTGAGTTTTATAATGCTGAAAGTATCCCAACAAGAGAATGACAATCCCATCGATGATGAGAAAGAAAATGTAGAAAATATCGAAAAATCAATCTAAATAAAACCATGTATATTATTCTATATTACTTTTGTAATCGTTTCATTCTCGCTTCGGCCGCGCGAGCACGTTGCTCTCTCATCATTCTCATCTTTTGTTGCTCACTCAACCCACTCAATTCATCCACCTTGACACTACCGACTGCATCCCCTCCAACTGTTCCCAGGGTCGAAAACCGAGGTTTTCTCAATTCCAATTCGGTCTTTTTCTCCAATTCAGCCCGAATCAACCTCTGTTTTTCCACTTGTTCATCCTCCTTGTTTCGTCTTGCCTCCTCCTCGATTTCCTCCTTTGATCGCGCCGGACCTACTTTCGCCAATGTCCAATCCCAAGCGTCCTCGCCGAGTTTATATCTCGCCATTTCGAATACTTTCCTAGTGTCGCCATCGCTGGTGAGGGATACTTCCGCCGGTGTGCGTCCCGCAGAGTTGGTGACGGTGGGATCGGCCTTAAGGTTGATTAATAAGATTTGAACCATGTGGTTTAATCCATTAGCGGCGGCGAAATGGAGGAGGGTCGGTGTGTGGGTGTATTTATCTGGTGGGGATAGTTTGAATTGGGAGATGTTTATTTTGTTGGATTTGATAAAACTGATTAATTTCGGGGCTTTTTGTCGCTTTAATAATGTGATTAATTCTGATGAGAGTTGTTCTAATTTGAGTTCTTCGGGTGATTTGGTTTGTTTTGCTGGGAGTGGCAGTGGGGTTGATTTGATTGAGTGTGTGGTTGGACCAGTGATGATTTTTGGCATATCAACAACTTTCAAATATGTGAGTTCGACCCAAGCTCGTTTCAATTCTGAAGTTGTTGCTCGTTTCGTTGTGAATGGGAAGCTCCGGATCCGAGGGTCGTCATTTTGTAATACTGCTCCCTCGTACCCTACCAAAATCTTCTTATTGGCAGCTCCATTGGCGCGAATGAAAATCGAACTACATTCACTCAAATGATGTTTCCATTCACCAAGTAGTTCTCGCACTTCTTGAATCAATGCTTGTTCATTATACCGTCTAATACTTGACCCCGCGGAATTGGCCTTACCTCGAGCATTATCGCTGGCACTTTGGGAACCACCCTGTTTTCTTCTCGTTGTGTATCTATGGAAGGTTTTTGACACTATGATGTTCACGGCTTGTTGTTGAACAGATTCCTTGGAGTTGGGGGCGTTTCCCTTTGTTGATTTGCGGGTGTGGGATACGATTGCCCCTGCGAAATGTCCACCTCCGATCATGAAAAGTGCCGATTTTTGTTGAGCCGGTTGTTGTGGATGGGAAAACTGTTTGAGTTCATCGAGAGGGTTCGATTGGATGAGTTGAGTATCGGTGAATAATGATTTATATATTCCGAAGGTTTTATCTTGTGGTAATAAAGATGATTTGAATAAGATGAATGGTGATTTCGTATTAAGGAAACTAACAGTGGAGTCAGATTCTTCGGTATTGCCATTGGAAATGGCAAGTTTGGCTATCAATTGTTGAAGTCTTTGTTCATGAGTGGTGGATCTTTGGTCATCTTCCTTCTCTTGTTCTTCTTCGATATCACTTAGGTCAGAATCGGATCCTGATAAACTTTCGATTGATTCCTGTTCAAGTAATTTGTCAAATTCTTCGGCCGTTATTGGAGGTAAGTTTTGTAATGATCTTTTCAAATTATACCTATGTAAATCAGATTTATAATAGTCGGCATCTGTATTTGGACCATTGTTCTTAATGATGGTTGGGGGATCTTGATTGTCTGGTTGATCAGTCTCGATTGATTTGGTTTCTAATGTCTTGGAATCAAAGTAAAGCAATTCCAAAGAGTCGAGTACTCGCTTCGATGTGTCGTAGATGTATAGTTCATCATTGTTAACTGCGTTCACCGACATTGTCCTCTTGATCCTCTTGGTTGCAATAGTTGTTGAGTGAGTCATTAAGTTGCTTAAATTTTTTTGGTGTGTCGTTTACCGATTGAGTAACGTATGTCGCGACGTGGGAAATGACATTTATCATGTGATATATATATAAATTAGTAATGTTATGTATTATCTATATACAGGGTTTTACATCTATTGTAAACCAACTCTATGACATTCCTTTAAGAAATATTCAATTCTTTCTGGTTTCATAAATGGATGAGTTCCATGGCCAAAGTTAATAATATAATTCTGCTTACCTCCACCAAAACCTTTAATCATTTCTTCGACCTTCTTGGTAATGACTTCATCAGAACCATACATGACCCCTGGGTCTAAGTTACCTTGCAAGGTGATTCTTCTACCATTGACAACCTTGACTGCGTCTTCTGGTTTATATAACCAATCAAGAGAAACGGTATCATATCCAGCATTACATAAATCATCTAATGCGTACCAAGCACCTTTAGCAAATACTGTCAATGGGATATATTCTTCAACTCCTAATTCTTGAAGTCTTTTTGGTAATTTTTCAGCAATTTGTTTTAAATAAGGCAATGAAAATTCATTAAAATCATCAGGGCCAAGTTCACTTGCCCAAGATTCAAAGATTTGTAACATTTGGGCCCCAGCAACTACTTGTAATGCCAAAAATTCAATACAAGCATCGCAAGTTGCTTGAAGAAGTTTATGAGCTTCTTGTGGATATTTAAAGATCCATTCTTTGGCAAATCTAAACATTTTTGATCCTTGTCCTTCAGTCATATAAACTAATAAAGTCCATGGAGCACCTACAAACCCTAAAAGTGGTACCCTCCCATTTAATTTAGTTCTGGTTAAGGTGATTGCCTTGTATGCCCAGTCCAATTTAGTCTTGATATCTGGTTTCAAGTCGATTTTATCCAAGTCTTGAGGAGATCTTAATGGTGATGCGAATACTGGACCTTTGCCTTCGACCATATCAATTTCGAATCCCATTGCTTGGGGAATGACTAAAATATCACTAAAGATGATCGCAGCATCGATTAATCCGTCAAAATGGTCAACTGGTTGGATTGTGATTGCAGAAGCGATTTCTGGGTCACGACAAGTTTCAAAGAAATCTCTACCGGCTTTTACTTCATGATATTCGGGTAAATAACGACCAGCTTGTCTCTATCGCCCTTGATGTTAGTATTAAATTCCGTGAAACGGGGGTGTATTGTTAGGCAAGGGCATACATACCATAATCCAAATTGGTGGTCTTTCGACTTTTTCACCCTTAGCTGCCCTAAGTATTAAATCATTTTTCAATGGGGCAAATTCAGGCATGGTTTAAGGTAAGATGTTTATGACTTCAAGTGGGATGTGAGTTTGGGGTTATTTGTAGAATGGCTACTTCTGTTGATGTTGATGGTGAAGAATGAAAAAAAAAATTAAAATTCCCGAAACGGAAATTACCTGGACAAAAAAAATAATCAATTGAGTTTGTTCTTTCCATCTGATTTTATTACTAATCAATACTGGTATACCAAGATAATACACTTAGACTAAAGACAAGTGTGCATTTCCTCTATGAATAGGCAATAGGAAGAGTTGAAGAAAACGGATAAATAAGGATAGCAATTTATCCTTAATTCTTCTTACATCGACACATTCAATCTTAGCTTCTCAGGAATAAGAACTTAACCAGACCAAATCTACTACATGACTAGAAGGATACTTGTTGTTGAACCTCAGATTGAATGACTTGAGTGTAATGTCTTGAATCAATTGATGCTAATCTACTCATTAGACTCGAGGATTGAGATTGAGCTAATACCTGGAAGTTCCTCTTAATATTTGTCTGTATCAGTTCTTCCTTACTAACTAGTTGTTGTGTATTATGTAACTACATACCTTACTAGAGTATCACGTAATAGTCTATGAACTCTTCTATGTTAGTAGTTGGTGATGGTGTGGGTAGTGTGCAATTATAAAATGGTCATGTGATTTTTTCTTCTCTACTTGGTTTGTTTGGTTTCGTTTGTTTTGGTTTGGTTGCTTCTTTTTTAGCCAGTCACTTAAATCTAAACATTTACTCCAATTTACACCAGAAATCCTCCAAAAACCTTAGATTCCGTCATCTCCCGCACCCAATTGAACACAACATCATTTGACATCGTTCAGACAAATGACAATGTCGGATAATCACGACCACCAATTGTCGTTATCAGAAGACAACTTCAATTCAAATGATAATATCAACAACAACAGCAACACCAACAACAATAACAAACATTCGGGCAACCCCAACATGTTTATCCAATTTGTCCGATCAGTATTTGGATATAGAAAGACATCTTTGACTTTGTTTGTATCATTGACTATACTAGCGACAATCTTATTGTCATACATAGATAATGACCTAGATCTTACAGTTGACTTACCAACTGACCCATTGGAACAAGAAATATTGAACCTGTCTTGGCTCAATTTACAAGATATAGCAAGACATCAACATAGTTATGGGTCTCATGCCAATGACTTGGTATACAATTACTTGTACAAGCATGTAAAATACTTAACAGCAAGAAAACCATATAGCGAATGCGATAGCGATTGGGAAACGAATAATAACATCTTGTTTGATTTAGGAAGTGTTAATTCAACCACAATTGCTTATTTTGAAAGTAATAACATCGTGGCTAGAATTAATGGGACTGACGATTCCCTTCCAGCGTTACTTCTTAGTGCCCATTTCGATTCAGTGCCATCTAGTTTTGGGGTTACTGACGATGGAATGGGAATTGCCAGTTTATTAGGTGCATTGGCATATTATACCGAAAAGTCGACACCACAACCAATGAGAACAATAATATTCAACTTTAATAATAATGAAGAATTTGGTCTTTATGGGGCCTCATCATTCTTAAATCACCCATGGTCAAAACAGGTGAAATACTTTTTGAATTTAGAAGGAACTGGTGCTGGAGGAAAGGCAATCTTATTTAGAGGTACCGATTATGGAATCACAAAGTTTTTCCAAAATGTAAGATACCCCTATGCCACTTCAATGTTCCAACAAGGATTCAATAATCGTTTGATTCATAGTGAGACTGATTATAAAATATATACTGAAGTTGGAGGATTACGTGGATTAGATTTGGCATTCTTCAGACCAAGAGATCTTTATCACACCGCAGCTGATAATATAAAGAATGTCCGAATCAAATCATTATGGCACATGTTATCAAATACCCTTGACTTCACATCAGCATTTGTTAATGATGTAACTGATTTGGATACTTTGGATGGTGAAGTAGATCCCGTTCAAGGGGACTTTGCTGCATATATGACCTTCTTCAATATGTTCTTTATAATGCCATTATCAACACTTGTCGTTACAAATACGATTCTTCTTGTGATGGTACCAGTTTTGAGTATTCCCTTATTAGTGATTATTTTGAAGTACAAACAAAATTGGCAATTGACCACGGTGAATTTATTAAAGTTCCCAGTTTCAGCAATTATTTCCGGTGTTCTTGTTAGTGCTGTTGTAAACGGATTCCAAAAGATGAACCAATACTTGCCTAGTTCAAATCCAATGCTTTTGGTGACTACTACAGCAGCAATTGTAATGCTTACCTACTATGTTTGTTTTAATTCGATCAATGCAATATTTAGAAGCTACAAAGTTTTAAATCATGATGAAAAGTTGATTGTAATTGTGGAAACTGGATTAGTGTACTGGTTGGCTTTAATCTATAGCACCAGAAATTTCACCCAGAATAGACTTGGAAATGATCATACTGGAGAATTCCCAATTGCAATCTTATTCTCAGTACAAGCCATTGGTGGGTTACTTGGTTTGTTAGGTTGGTCATTTGCACGCAGCCTCAAAGCTCCTGATCATGAAGAACGCCAAGAGGAAGAAGCTCCATTATTAAGAGATGCTCATAACACCTATGGCGCTGGCATTGGTCCTGATCTAGAAGAAGATTCTCTCCTGTCAACAAGTAGCTTTTTGGAAGAGGACGAAAGTAGATTAAAACATTTGGTTAAGCATTTCGGGTATGATTGGTCTTTACAATACTTACTTATTGTCCCCATTTCGGCCTTGGTGGTGTATAATTCCGGTTATTTGATTATCAATGGTCTCCATAAATCAATTCAAGAATCGCTTGCATCTGAAGAGCTTATCTATGAGTTAATTCAATTGTTTGCTCAAGTATGGGTGTTGCCATTTTTGCCATTTGTTTTCAAGTTTAATCGGGTGATTGTTATGGGCCTTACATTATTTGCTGCTGGTGGAGTAGCTTTCATCTCATATATCGAACCATTTGATCCGGCAAATCCACTTAAATTAAGATTCATTCAACAAGTTGATTTAGCTCAATCTTCTACGGATAGTATGGTACGTGTTTTTGGGAGACAAGGGGTTTCATCGAATATTTTACAGGATATGCCATCGGTCAAACATTCCAATGTTGAAGTTAATTGTGATCCATTACCCGATGGCACCGAAGTTTGCTCGTATAAAACGCGACTTGTGCCAAATATTCTTCCCAATATAACTGATTATAATGATTACCTTGAAATCGAAATTGTCAAGAATTCAACTGAAAAGAATCATTTACCATATGGACTTCTTCAAGGAGAAATAAGAATCAGAGCTCCAGAAAATCGAATGTGTAATATCCAATTTGATAGAACTAATAAAATAGTTGGAAATCACAATTATAAAGACCCACCAGTGAAAACAGTCATTATCTACAATGAAAGTGCAAACAATAAATCACAATCATCAAATATTGGTCCTACTCATGTCTCATTGACTCCTAATGGATTTTCCCGCGATGCCGATGGAAATTACCTATTCAAAGATGTTTCCGGTATCGATAACTTATACATCAACAAACTTGATTGGGATAAACACATGCATATTGGGTTTCAATGGTTACCCAACGTCATCGATTCAAGTGGTGATGATATAAATAGTTTGGGAGTACATATTGAATGTTTCTGGGCGGATTTGACTCCAGTAATGGTTGATGAGGGCGATAAGAAGAAGGTTAAGGTGGCGATTCCGGCATATGATGAATTATTGCATTATTCACCAAATTATGTTAGTTGGGCAAATAGAGATAGAGGGTTGTTTTCGGTTTCAACTCATGTGCAAGTTTAATTGGGTGTGTTCTTTCCTATAGAGTTTTTGCTTTTATATTTGATGTTTTTTTAGTTCTTCCGGATATAGTATAAATTGATCATATCTCTTTGTTTGTTACTCATGTAGTTGTTGTACCTGGTACATTCATCCATCAAGAAGCAAAGTCAAATTACGCAAAACGTAATCAACATACATATAAATCACCAACTACATAAACTGCACATACAAATCTAAAATCGTATTGCTTAAAAAAAAACAAATATAATTTTTCCTTGACTATACACGAGTTATTCGTCCCGTATAACCATCAACATACTCCATAGTCCGACAATATCACTGTAAAAACCGTCAAAAAGAAACCAAACAAAAAAGAATGCGATTTCTGTGGATCGAACACAGGACCTTCAGATTAACTGTGACTGAATCTCTTCAGTCTGACGCTCTCCCAACTGAGCTAAAACCGCAAACTAAAGAACCCACGGCGGGAGTCGAACCCGCAATCTTTTGATTAGAAGTCAAACGCGTTAACCATTACGCTACGCGGGCACTTGCTTGTTGTGAGATTATCGGATTTTTTCCTCGAGGGTTTATATTCACGTGATAAAGACGTGACTATCACGTGGATGAAAGTGCGGAGGAATTTTTAGGCCGTGTTTCTGGATATCGATTTGATGCGGTGGCTCAATTGGTAGAGTTTTGGATTCCAAATCCAACGGTTGCAGGTTCGAGTCCTGTCCGTGTCAAATATTTTTTGAATAGATGTTGAACTTGCCCTGACATCAATGTTGTTGTCATTAATTAGAAGATTGGGGTTTTTTTTGATTGGTGAAAACTTTATTCGAGGTTGGGGAAAGTTGGTGTTGGTAAATATGTTTTGTAGTGATTGGATATTTGTTTTATTGTTTCTTGATAATTTTGTGAACATATCTCACGAAAATATTCAAAACTGACATCCATGCAACTTCTACAGAATTAATAATTCATAAATTTTATAGCGAGGTTTGGCAAGGGTGGTGCTTGTGATTTCAAGGGCAAGTTTTCAAAGAGTACATTTCTATCAGTTGAGAGATTTCTCAAAAAAAAAAAACGCATTTCATGTGGTGAAGTTTGCGTGAATGGAATCAAGGAGATATATGCCTTGCTTGGAATAAGTCAATTTCTCTAATAGGAATGACTGACCAGTTGAACTTCATTATGATATTGACTTGTCTTGCAGTAAAGACACCTCAGAACGTAGAGGAATCTCTTTCAGCAACAACTTTGAGTTAGTGAACCAAGAATAGACCTAATGTTGTGGATTGTCTTCCCAGCTCCGCACGATAGAACGAATCCAACCTTCTGTTGGCACATCGCAGTTTGTTGTAACAACATTCGAAGAGATGGATTCGGGTGTAGATGAATGAATTGGAATAGGTGTAGGTTACATCCTCGATGACTGTAGGAGTTTGATAAATGAATCATCAAATTACATCAGAAGTAGTCCATCGCTATCAAAGAAATGTATTCCTTGTTAGATGTGATAAGTCTAGGTCTTTTATATTTTTTTTAACTTGTTAACAATTTTGCAGCAAAAAATTACAAACTTAGGATTGCGAAATTTTATAAAAGAAAACCAACCATCCATACGCACAACACCCTTGATGTATCTTCTATAAATCCCCAAATGAAATGACGCTCTGTTGTTTGTTAGAGAATAATTTCCTTCTTTTATTATCAAATTTCTGACTAAACAGAATTTACATGAGAAAGGGTGAAAAGGCAAATGTAACAATCTTGGCCGTGTGAACCCTGTTAGATTTCGGGTGGTCTCGTACTTCATAGCAGTGCATATCTTTCAAATATAATCACAAATTAAACTTCTTTTCAGCACAAATCAATCAGCAAGTTTTGCTAATGCTTCATCGTACAACTAATTCTTTGGACATCATTCTTCTAGTGTTTGAATACCAACTACTAGTGAGGTCTCCTTTGTGAAACAAGACAAACCATTCAACTAAAACATTGCCAGAATTGATGAATTGAGTAACCTGTATTGGAGCGCCCATTTCTTTCTTCAAAAAATTGTTGGTTTTGTCTTCGTTATATAGTGTCCAATTTGGTTTTGATATCAAGTTTACCGTCTGCCATAATTAAGTGTTGTCAAAGTTTCGTACATAAAATCATAATCAAAAATTGAGATCCATTTCCTTTAGGTATTTCCCAATTGCGCTGGAAAGGTTTACACGCAAGGTAGATTATCCACCTACCGGAAGTGGTCCTATTCAAAAGAGATAATGGTTGCAAAATATATCTATTTATGAGAAATTTGAAAACATGAACCTACATCTATGAGATCTAAACTAGATATGACAACAAGAATACTCCAATTAGTTCAACAAGCGATATCGCTAAAATAATTGATATTGCTAACTAAAAGTTGGTCGACATTTCCGTACCACTCTTGGTTGATATTTGGAGTTCCGAGGGTACAAATCAGCTGAATATCACATGACACTAACAAACTTCAAATGTGAATAGCTCCACAGAAAATGTCTGTCTTTCCCTACGACTAAATGTCTTAGTAGTAAAATGCATGAGGAATAGTTTCAATCCGCCGACTTGTTGGTAGACAACAAACTCATTCAGTAATCTGTCAAAAATGGGTTAAAATTAGAGAATGTGATTGACAGGTAAAATTATTTTTGAAAAGTTTGAGGTTTAGTGGTGTAGCGGCTATCACGTTTCGTTTACATGTGTAATTCACAGTAAGCTCCGAAAAGGTCCCGAGTTCGATCCTCGGCTAGATCAAACTTATATTTTTCTTTTTTTCCAATTTATCATTCATATAGATAGATTAGTATTGGAGTATTTACAATTTCACTCTCAAGAATATTTACATGAACCAGTTTATTACCAAATTTTATAAAAGAGAGACACACTAAACAATCTATATCGTTCCTATAAATTGAACTTATAATTTAGACCCTTTAACAAATTCGGATCCTTGTTTAATGGATCCTTGTAATCCCTTTAATGCCACTTCAACCAATTTCTTTTCTTCATTAGTGACATTCAATGCTTCGAATGGGTTTATAAATGACTTGATTTGTCCATTTTCCAAAGTGACAGGAACTGAGAAGAAATCTACTCCTGATAAATACTTGTTGGATAATTCTTTACCATTTGGAAGACCTGGTAAGTAGACATAAGCAGAATCTGGAACTGGTCCTTGTGCAATTGAACCTGATAAAGATGCCAATACTGTTTCGGCAAATCTATAACCAGCATATGCCATTGATAAGGTGGCTGAACCAGCACCATTCTTGGCCTTGACGACTTCATCACCACCAAATTGGACTCGGTTTATAAATTTTTCATAAACTGATTTATTCAAGGTTGATTTGACTTTTGGTGATATTTTAGAATCAAAATGGATCAATGGAACAATGGTATCACCAGAGTGGCCACCAATAACTGAGATTTTACCCTTAAGATCAGTTGGGTTTTCATTTAATAATTCACCCAAGAATGTTTCGGCTCTCACGATATCCAAGGTAGTTACCCCGAATAACTTACGTGGGTTGAACACACCCAATTTCTTCAACACTTCAGCAGCAATAGGAACAGTTGAATTAACTGGGTTTGAAATGATCAAGATTGCTGCATTGGGTGCAGTTCTTGCGATGTTTGCAACTAAATCTCTCACAATAGATGCATTGATATTAAACAAATCGGCTCTGGTCATACCTGGTTTTCTTGGGACACCAGCTGGAATGATAACCAAATCGGTTCCCTTTAAGGCATTTACAATTGCGGTGTTGTCTTCTTTGTTTGCTGGTTGATAACCAGTGACTTTAGCTGGAGTGTTGATGTGGGATAAATCAGCTGCAACCCCATGGGCATTGACGATATCGTATAATGCTAATTCGGAAACATTGTGGTTTAATTTTAATAACATGGATAATGGTTGACCAATACCACCTGCTGCACCTGCGACTGTTACTTTGACCATTTTATTAATGTTGATATTTGGGGTATTAACTGCTTAAGTGTTCTCGAAAGATAAGGGAAAAATAGGAATAAACTAATAGATTGATTTGTGGGGTTGTTTATATAAAAGAAAATCAAATGTAAAATCTGAAATTTGTTCAGATTGGACTAAGTTTATATAAATTGTATTGTATGGTTGAAAGTGTACCTTGATGATGATGAGAGGGGTTTATACGGGGTAACAAATTGTACCGTGGATTTATCATCATTTTTCTTCTTCTGACTTTTTTAACCCGATAACCGAAACACACACAAATTTATTACTTACTTAGTATTACTGTTTCCGTTACTAATAATTAACAATTAAGTTTGTGTTTGCTCCTCGGGTGATGACAGAATTTTATTTTTATTTTTATTTTTTCTATTTGGGTTAGCGGATAAAAGAGAATAAAGAAAACACATCCTAAACGCAATAGTAATTCAATAGAGAATTCGGAAATGTTAGGAATAGTGAGTGGGGCGTCGTATCATATGACGCGACGATAATCACATGAGTTGGTTTATAGAATTATCAGTAGTCAGTTGCCGTTAATTCTCTGTAAGTTTAAAGATATTGGTTTTCTCTCTAATAGAAAGAGCCATGTACTCTCAATCTCAATACAGAATCATTCACCAACCCTATCTTTAGGTTGTTTCCTTAGTATAATGTACATTCTTGATTTCTCGAGAATTGCTTGTGGATACTTGCCATGTAATATCCCCCATGTGAATTCCGACAAAATACAACGGTTGACCAGTTGATCCTTTAGAACAACCACAATGCCAAAGGTGATCTTGCTATATCCATTTCTATGTTGCAATCTTGTCATCCTTTGGGTTTCAGGTTAAAGTTCTGAGTACTCTCTCCAAACTGTAAATTCCAGTTGTCCAACAACTTAAACTGTAAAACTGAAGTAAGCAACCAAAAAAAAAAAAAATTAATCCCGAAGGTTTAAAACCATCTGGCCCGTGTGTATCACCAAGTGATCGATACAAGTAAACCATCAAACCAACAATGTTACCGAACACTATTACCATATTGGCAACTTTGCTTGCCACTGTATCAGCCATTGATTGTTCTGCAAAACAACTTAAACCTTATAATTTTGAAAGCATCAAAGGGGTACACTCATTAAGTACAATCAAGAATACGCCTCCCTCGCAAACCAACGTTACGTGGAGTATAGGGATCTGTGAACCAATTAATTCACTTCCGAACTGTCCAAAGAACTCAGATATTTGTGGTGTCACCTCAATCACAGTCAGCGATAACAAAAACACCCCAATCGTTTCTGAAATTATCGGATTTAATGCCAATCTAGCCAAAACTTACACTCCTTTCTCCAAGGATGACAAGGATTCTAATGGTGAAGAGGGTATCAAAATAACATACAAGGATGTGAACTGGGGTGACGGGTTGATTGACGCGGAATTGAAATTTATTTGTGATAAGGAAACAACTGAAAAGGGATTTACCTTAAACAAATGGGATGGTGAAACTTTAAAGATTACCATGAGGACTAAAGGTGCATGTATTACTAATGAAAAGGACAAAAAGAAGCCAGATGACACCAAGAAACCAAAACCAGATAATGGAGAATCATGGGGATGGTTTACCTGGATTTTCATCTTTTTGGTTTTATTCTTGAGTATCTATATTGTTGGTGGAGCATGGTTCCAATATACAAAGGGTAATTCCATTGATTTCCAAAGTGCATTAAAGGAAGTTCTGGAGAATTTTATAGACTTGTTAAAGGAATTACCTGGATTTGTGAAGGAGATTATTGAAAAGTTCACTGGAAATAGAAATAGAGGAGAATATAGTGCAGTTTAATGGAAGATATAGAGAATGCGAAGTATGTATATAAAGAGTCTCTTTATTATATGTTTAGTTTAAATATACGGTAAAGCTACATACGTCAATATTAATCGCTAAATAGAGCCCGAGTCAAAAATAAATATCCACAGTTTTCACGTGACTTTGGCAATTTTTCAAAAGGCACCATCGCAAACTCAACCACCGCAATTTAACTCTCACAGTTTAGTTCATCAACTCTAAAGCTGAACCAATAGACATCTTTTGTACAATAAAATTCCAAGAAACTACAGAAAAAATGGCTACAGTTAAGGAGAAGATTCAATCATTAAAACCCAATGAAAAGTTCATTTCTTTTGAATTCTTCCCACCAAAGACAGATGCCGGGTTCAGAAACTTATTGGCGAGATTGAATCGTATGCTGGCCCTCAATCCATTATTCATCACCGTTACTTGGGGTGCTGGTGGTTCAACCAGTGAGAAATCATTAGACTTGGCTGCCACTTGTCAGAATGATCTTGGATTAACCACGGTCTTGCATTTGACATGTACTAATACCAACAAGGAAATAATAGATAATGCATTGGAAAGAGCCAAACGGGCAGGAATTAGGAATATATTGGCGTTGAGAGGAGACCCTCCCAGAACTGAGGAATATTGGACTCCAAATTGTGATTTTAATGGTGCGGTGGATTTAGTCAAGTATATTAGAGAACAATATGGTGATTATTTTTGTATTGGGGTGGCGGGGTATCCTGAAGGTCATGTTGATGGATCTGATTCTTCTGGACAAGATCCAAAAAGAGATATTCCATTCTTGATTGAAAAAGTTAAGGCAGGAGCAGATTATATTATCACTCAATTGTTTTTCGATGTTGACAAGTTTGTTGAGTATGAACATTTACTTCAATCATATGATGAATTGAAAACTATTCCTTTGATTCCAGGGTTAATGCCAATAACAACTTATAAAGTCTTTACCAGAGCAAGCAAGTTATCACATGCTTCTGTTCCTCACCACATATCTAGTGCCCTTGATCAAGTAAGTCATAATGATGATGCTGTCAAATCGGTTGGGGTTCATTTATTGAATGAAATCCTTTCATCCATTGACAAGCAAGTGGGTTCGAGAGTCAAAGGGTATCACTTTTATTGTTTGAACTTGGAAAAAGCAGTTGTATCTATTGTCGATCAATCCGAAGTTTTAAGGCCCATTTTAGAAGGCCCTTCAACTAACAACAACAATGATCATGACGACGCCATCGCATCAGACTCAGATTCAGATATAGATATCCCCAATAATGCTCCGCAAAAGATGAGAAGAAAATCATCAGTCATAAATGACAATGAGCTAGCTCAAGTATCTTCTGCTTCCAAGGCACTAATGGGAAGATCGCTTTTAAAAGATAAGCAAATCTTGGTAGATATTAGTACTGGTAAAGGGGCGTTAGGTAAAGATGCCACCTGGGATGATTTTCCAAATGGGAGATTTGGTGATTCCAATTCCCCAGCATATGGTGAAATTGATGGATATGGACCAAACTTAAAGATTCATACCCCTGCTGAAGCAGTTTTGAAATGGGGATGTCCTGAGACCATTGCAGATTTGACCGAAGTATTTATAGATTATTTATCGGGCAAGATTGATGTTGTTCCATGGGCAGATAGTTCGCTATCTTCGGAAACCGGTTTAATTCAAGAAGAACTCTTTGAATTGAACAAAAAAGGATGGTTTTCTTTGGCATCACAACCAGCGGTTAATGGATGTAGATCAACTGATCGAATTTTTGGTTGGGGTCCTAAGAATGGTATAATATACCAAAAGGCATTTGTGGAATTATTCGTACCCAAACAAGTTTGGAATACACAACTTAAACCAAAGTTGAAACCATTATTCGACAATAAAGTCATGACATATTATGCTGGAGATAAGGATGGATCAATCGAATCTAATTTAGGCGTGGGCACACAAGCTCATTATACCAAGAGTGCAGTTACTTGGGGTGTATTCCCTCTGAAGGAGGTTTTACAACCTACAATTATCGATTTTGAATCGTTTAAGGCATGGAATGAAGAAGCATTTGCATTGTGGATCCAATGGGCTAGATGCTACAAGATTAATTCAAAGTCGTATGAATTATTGAATTCAGTCTATAATGATTATGTACTTATAAGTTTGATCCATCATGATTTCCCCAATGAACAGGGTTTATGGGATGCATTATTGGATGAATAACTATTGGCAGGGTGGAAGCTTTAAAGATAAAATATTTCCACTCGCTCGCGAAAGATAATAGATTTATATATATAATTTGTACTTCGTTATCAATGTACTACACAATTCCTAGTTGTTTCTGTAGTATATCAATCTCTTTCTTTGCAAGTCCGTCATTTAACATATCGATCAACTCCTTGTCGTCGACATGAATCCCTTGATAATCACAATTTTTATGAGTAAGAAACAAAACCCCCCTTTGGATCGTGGCACCTTGTTTCACCACCAACCTTCCTCCAAGTTTAATCGCAAGTGGGGTATTGGTGGTAATATTTCGTGAATCGCGAAGAAACCTCAATGGTTCTTGTTCATAGGCATAAGCGTAATTATTATTTGCATCTCGTAGCAAGAGTTTATATATCACATTAGTAGCAGTGGTGGCAGCATTTCTCGAGTCGGGAAATTCAGTATTATTATCATCATCCCTAATCTCTCGAATAATTTTCTGATTGGGTTGCTTTAATCTATCAACGGATACGCGATTGGGGTCGTAGTATTCCTTCCATTCTTCAATTTGGTTTAGCTTTGATTTGGATATGTTTTCAATGTGTACGATGTTGAATAAGACGTTGCTGGGTAAGGTAGTGTGTGGAATATCGGCATATTCTGCTGCTTTGAAGAATGAGTTGGTCATGACTTGGTGGGATTTAGAATGTGGGGTTAATCAGGTAGAGTTGCTCGAGAGTATTGTCATATATTTTTGTCGCGCTCCACACGCGAGTCATCGCAAACTAAATGGTTCCACCATATACACTCTTCCCCTGGTTGATACTCCACCCATGTCTCTATTTGTACAAGACGACGAACCATTAGAGACCGGTTCGAATATAACGCCTCCTCCAGTACCAGATGATTCCATTCGTGTCACATTCCAAGAACCTGAGATAATCCCGATCTATCCCGAACGTGAAGTCAAATGCACCCTTCCATTGAAGTATCAACAGGAAATTGTCGAGGATATGCTAACCAAAGATGGGTTACTAATTCTTGGACGTGGACTAGGTTGGGATTTGATAACGGCTAATTTATTACACGCGTTAAGTTCACCATTTATCACCTTGGGCAACGAACAGCAACAACAACTGAAAAAGCGAGGGTTGATATTTGTGCTAAATTTGCGAGAGGATGAAATTGTTCGATTACGAGAAGAATTGACTAGTTTGAGCTGGTTGGAAAATGGACAGGATGCTGCGTTTACTACCATATCTGGTGACTCCATCTCCAGTAAGCGACGGGAGATTTACTCAGAAGGTGGTATTTTATCAATCACTTCACGAGTGCTAGTGGTTGATTTATTATCAGGGATGATTGCACCAAATGACATTACTGGATTATTTATCCTTCATGCTGAGACAATCAAGGAAACCTCCAATGAATCATTCATTATCAATATTTATCGAGATCAAAATCAATGGGGGTTCATCAAAGCATTCTCCGATCAACCGGAATCATTCACGGGATTCACGCCATTAGCGACCAAATTGAAAATATTACGAGTATCAAACGTGTTTCTATGGCCCAGGTTTCATGTCACAATATCCCAATCATTTAATATAAGAGGGAAAAAGCATCAGGAGGGAAGGAAGTACGTTACGGAAATAAATACTAAGCTCTCGTACAAGATGCAAAAGATTCAAGCAGCAATACTTTCATGTATACAGGCCTGTTTGGGGGAGTTAAAGAGACATAACGGAGAATTGGCCACTGAATATTGGGATATGGAGAATGTTCATGATCCTGATTTTGTAAGGAATATAAGGGTGTCCCTAGACTCACATTGGCATCGATTGACTTTTACTACTAAGCAATTAGTTGGGGATTTAAGTACATTGCTAGAATTATTACGTGAATTGCTAGTTCTTGATGCAATTAGTTATTATCAGATAGTACAGGGGATTGTGGATGCCAACGTGCGACACCAGAAATCAGGAGTCAATTCGTCAATGAGTCCCTGGCTAAATTTGGATGAATCGAATACGATTATAAGTTTTGCCAAAGAGAGAGCATTGGGGAAATACAATGATGAATACATATTGGAAGAATTACCCAAATGGAATGAACTAGGTGTACTTATTGATGATATATTATATGAGAAAAGTATGTCAAACATTCGAGATCAAGGACCGATTTTGATTATGTGTAGTTCGAAAAGAATTGCCCGACAATTGAGTATGTTATTGGAAACCATGAAACAAGTGAATGCTTCGGGAAGGAAAGGGTTCGTGTGTCGGAAATATATGATACGTAAATTGCATGACTACTTAGCATGGAAGGAATTTAACTCATTAGCCAGCAGGATCAACTCGGAGATAA
This sequence comes from Hemisphaericaspora xylanilytica, assembly GCA_030563365.1. Taxonomy (NCBI): domain Eukaryota; kingdom Fungi; phylum Ascomycota; class Pichiomycetes; order Serinales; family Debaryomycetaceae; genus Hemisphaericaspora; species Hemisphaericaspora xylanilytica. The sequence continues at coordinate 18,047 of JAKUCC010000011.1, read as the reverse complement.
ATACTGAGGAGGAAACGAAAACTGGAGAAGCAAATGGAGAAGAGGAAGAAAACGACCCTAATAAATTGACGATTTCAAAGACATTTAGTAGAAGTGGACAACCAATTAGTAAAAGACGAAGAACTAGAGGTGCTAGTGCGACAGCACGTGTATCGAAAATGTATTCGAGTGCCACTGATGCTGATGTGATAGATATTGATGAGAATATTGTAAAGCAATTAGAAGAACAAGAAGAGGAGAAGGAGGGTGAAGAAGAAGAGGAGCATCAAGATGATGAGCCAGTTGTTGCTGATGATGATATTGAAGAGATCCGATCAGTACTTGAACATATCGAACTTTCCCATATTGATAAAGGAGATGAGATTTTCATACAAGCATATAACGATAACAATGACGCGTCGCTATTACAAGAACTTTCACCCTCACATATTATCATGTATGAACAAAACTTATCATTCTTTAGAAGGGTGGAAATCTATCAGGCCATTAATCATGACAATCCGGCAAAGGTTTATTTTATGTATTATGGGAATTCCATTGAGGAACAAAAGCATTTACAAAGAATTCGAAAGGAGAAGGAAGCGTTTTCTAAATTAATCAAAGAGAAAGCAACATTGAGTAAACATTTTGAGACATCGGATGATAATTACAAATTTAAGATTCAGCGTAATCAAGTTGTAAACACTCGAATTGCAGGAGGTGCCAAATTTAGAACCGACGCGGATGAGATGAGGGTGGTTGTTGATGTTAGAGAATTTAGATCATCACTTCCAAACTTGCTTTACCGAGTCGGGATCAAGGTTGTACCATGTATGATTACAATTGGTGATTATATTGTTTCGCCCAAGATTTGTGTTGAAAGAAAATCGATCCCCGATTTAATGTCGAGTTTTAAAAGTGGGAGATTATATACCCAATGTGAACAAATGTTTAAACATTATGAAATGCCAACATTGTTAATTGAATTTGATGAGAATAAGTCATTTTCATTAGAACCATTTTCAGAGACTAAATTTCAACGAGTAACTCCGAGAAATCCTACTGTTAATAATAAGATCCAACAAAATATCCAAGCGAAGATATTGCTGTTGTTGATTGCCTTTCCCAAATTGAAAATCATTTGGTCTTCTTCACCATATGAAACGGCGCAGATCTTTTTGGAGTTGAAAGCGAATCAAGAAGAACCAGATGTAGGAATAGCAATGGATAAAGGGGTGAATAAATCGGTTGTTACTGAAGATGGAGGACCACCGGTGTTTAATGATGATCCAATCGATTTCATTCAGAATATACCGGGGATTAATTCTCAGAATTACTATATGGTAATTCAAAAGGTTAGAAATATTGAACAATTGGTGCAATTAACCAAGCCACAATTTGAGAAGTTATTGGGCCAAGAAAATGGAAGAAAAGCTTATAACTTTATAAATCAACAGATTAGATAGGGATTTTAATTTATTTGATTACCATTGGGTTGATGTTGAGTTGTGGTCACATTGGAGTGTACGGTTATGGTTGATACTGTCGCAGATTGGGTATGACCATGTCGCGACATAACCAATGTTGCAAATTTTCGGAATAATCAAAAAATATAGATCATTTTCATTGTTGACACTTTTGCCCAACTAAGAAACCAAATCACATTTCACATCAATCACCAATAATAGAAACACACACACAATGGAAAGTAGGAGGGCTATATTTAAATAAAGGACTTTCAATTTCAGATTTCAAAATGCATTCCCAAATGTAGACACATATCTCTTCTCTACTTACTCAATACCCATTTTCCAAACCATGAGGAGATATGGTGATGCTGGTAGTCACCTGTCTCGTCAATATGAGTTTAAGATGCAATACTCATCCACCCAAAAATTGATAAATGCTCGAGTTCAATTGAGTCTCAAGTATGAACAATTGAAAACACCCGAGATTCATTCTACATTGATGAAACCAATGACTGAGGAGATTATACGGTTGGTTGATTTAAAGCGTGATGATCAGAAGTATCCCAATAATATCATCTTTATTTTATTGCTTCTAAGATATGAATTCTTGATTCAATCAGAAAACAACTTGATTTGCTTTGATTTGTTAAGGACGAAAGCAGATGTATGTGAATTATTGGCGATTAGAATGATTAGAGAATACAAATCATTACATAGAATCAATGTCCTATTTATCAAGCCATTAAGGGATTTGAATCCAAGTTATGATTTTAATACTCTTGAATTATGTGTGTTGAGCGATTCCAAGAAATTTCTTTCACAGCCAGTTATTGTCCGGATTTTGGATCGGTTCTATAATGGGGACTTGACGTGCTCAAATGGGGTTGTGAATGATGACGAGAAGGGTTTGTTGGATAATGATGGGGTAACCAAGTATGTATTCAGTCATATTTCGTTTCTGAAGATAGTTCAACGAACAAAGACAGTGCCAAAGTACCAATCGTTGGTTAACAATTTAAATTTGATTTCATTTATGATTTTATATATGCTTATGATTTTACGTAAACCGGTCGGAGTATACTTTTGGGTATTGGGGTTGAGTTTTAATATTGATTTTGGTTTCAAAATGATGAAGATCGAATGGAAGTTTATGAAGATGATTGTTTGGAATTATGTTGATTTGTTATTGATACTATTGATTGATTTATGTTTCTTGATGAAACTAACCGATTGTGATTACCTTGAAGATTTCTTTAGTTTGATTGCCATTATCTTGTTTCCAAGAATATTATCAATCTTCAATAATTATCAATTCTTCAATTTAATCGTTATATCATTCAGGAAAATGATTTGGCAATTAATTGGATTGACGTGTTTCTTCTTTACCTTGATAAGTGGGTTTTATTTTAGTTTTATCACCCTTAATCAGGATCAACTAAAACTCGAAATCTTATTCGATATGGTCAAAATTTTCTTTGGTTTTACTCCCTCGGTCTGGAACAATTGGGAACACTATAATACCTTGGGGAAAGTGATTCAGATGGGATATTTGTTTTTGATTCAATTTATTATTGGCACCATATTGGCAATTTGTCTTAGTACAGTATTTGATCAGGCGAGAGAGAGTAACAAAGATGAATTCAATTACTTCAAGGCCACTAATTTAATCGTTTATTTTAAAATGGCAGAATTGAATAAACTGAATTCATTGATTCGTACTACATTAAACTTGTTCATCCTTCCCATTATTTGCATAATATTTATTTACGAGTTGATAATTTCCAAGTTTAAGTCGAAATCCTCATCAGCAAATCGCCACTTGAAGCACTTTCAATTTATTAGACGAGAACTTGACACTAATCACTCAGAAAGACGTCAATCACAAGTTTCAACGAGGAGCTATACCAAAAACCCATCATCTGACTACAGGTCATTTCGCTCAATAAGTCATAATCTCCGATCTGCATCCACCGATTCTTTATTCATTAATGAAATATTAAACAACCGATATGGCAAGGTTAGAATTGACAAACCAAAACCACTAGATCAGATAACTCATACAAAATCACGAAACTCGGCGGTACTGATTACGAATTCATGGTTCGTACAACCACCACCACCACCACCATCTCAACAACAAAACCCACAAAGAACAGTTCTGCAATATCAAGAATCGAACACTGGTGATTTAGCAAGTCGGATCGCCGCTCTTGAATCATTGGTCGAGGAACAGTCGAGTAATACACCAGTCTATATGTATACTCGGAATGTAATACCAACTGATCAGGATGAGTCGTCCAACGAGCAGGAACTGATGCCTCTTAGAGAGGTGTGTATGCTTGAAGAAGTGTTTGAGGATAGTGACGGGGCGTCGATGATATCTGATCAAGATCTGATTTTAAGTGATTCAACAATTGAACAATATGCTGACTGATGATGGGGCAGGGAGTGTGGTCGTTATTTAGGAATTCAGTATTTAGAAATAAGAGTATGTGCATGTATGTAGGGCAGCAGTTGCGGAGATGTGTCTTATGACTGGTGGTGGAGATCATTTATTAGTAGCATTTATGTAGGTGACAAGATAGAGAACCCCACAGGGACATAAAACAAATAAGCCAAATGTAGAATATAGCTAAATTCGCCTCATCATGGTGTTTAATGGTGACGTGAAAATGATTGCAAAAATTTGGCTTGACTATCGCCGAGAAACGGGAAACCTCAACGGCTGTTGCAACCGAGGAACAACTTTTTCTGGAAATGTCACAAAATAGGTCAACCACTCATAATTGACGAATTTGTCATACAAGGCTAATACACCCAGAAAGACATCTTTCGACTTGATGATGAAGCTCAATATAGCACCTTTGCGGAGCTAGGGTCAATGTCAAGGTGATGTCGTTTTATGAAAAATTGCAGTGGATGTTTATGTAGAATGTTAATCCCGACTCTGGAGATTGAGGCGGATTTGTGCGATGAGATTCCGTTTGAATCGTGTGATTAGTAATTACTGCAATTTTAAAGACTGTTGACAAATTAATAGTAAAAAACGCAAGTCATCTTAAATACTACTTAAACTAGTCCAGCGCTCTTGTATTTACCTATTATCCCCACCATCGACATATAAAGTAGAAATCTAATAATCCCTTTTTGTTTTCACTTAATTTAAGGCAACAACAAAAACAAAGCACCAATTTTTTTTTGCTTCACTCTCCACCTGAAAAAGTTTTTCATTGAGAGACCCTGCAAGGTACTTAGATAGATACATAGACACACCAGCAAACAAACCTTGTTGATCCTCCTACGAGAGTCTCAGAATGATATATATGCCAAGAGACTCTAGCCTTACAAATAACTACACAACCTCACAACAAGAACAACAGCAAATCAACATGCAACAAGAAGAATCACAACAACCACAACACATCCAAATTGGTGGGCGTAACTCCAAGCTTGCCATCATTCAATCAGAATCAATAAAAGCACTACTCAAAGACAAATTCCCCAACATCGACTCATCAATATTATCACTTTCAACCCTTGGTGACAAGGTACTTTCACAACCATTGTACTCGTTTGGTGGGAAGTCATTATGGACCAAAGAATTGGAGGTTTTACTTATTGACAAGGTTGGTGATTTTCCAAAATTAGATCTTATTGTCCATTCACTCAAAGATATCCCCACTAATTTACCACAAGAGTTTGAGCTTGGATGTATTACCAAGAGAGAAGATCCTCGCGATGCCTTGGTTATGAAGGCGGGGTCAAAATATAAGACATTGGGAGACTTGCCGGAAGGAAGTGTGGTGGGGACTAGTTCGATTAGACGGTCGTCGCAGTTGATTAGAAACTACCCCCATTTGAAGTTTGAGTCGGTTCGAGGCAATATCCAAACTCGGTTGAACAAGTTGGATGATGCTGAGAGTGAATATTGTTGTTTGATATTGGCTAGTGCTGGATTGATCAGGTTGGGGTTAGGCGATAGAATCACAAATTATTTGGATGAAATGTATTATGCCGTTGGACAAGGGGCATTGGGGATTGAGATTAGAAATGGTGATGACAAGATTAAAAAATTGTTGAGATCAATTGAAGATTATGAAACTACAGTTTGTTGTGTTGCTGAACGTGCATTGATGAGATATTTGGAGGGTGGATGTTCGGTTCCATTGGGAGTTAAGAGTAAATACGACCAAGAAAGTAAGAAGTTAAAGGTAAGTGCAATTATTGTTAGTCCAGATGGGAAAACCGCAATTGAAGATGAAGTGACAAGGACAATTAATACTATTGAAGATTGTGAAGCCCTTGGGACTGAATTGGGTGATAAACTAAAAGAAAAGGGTGCGGTACAAATATTGCACAATATAGACTTAACAAGAAACATAAATGCCAGACCAACTGAAGTCCAAACCAATTGACGGTATAATTATAGATAATAAATTGGTTCTCCCTCACCAGTGGTGATTTGGTAGTGCTATTCGTTTGCCTTTTGCAAGGGTTTGTTTATAACGTTTTTGTTCTTTTAGTGTATTACTATTTTTGCTGCTTTTTATTGCCCATTGATAATGAACGTGTATATAGATAAGCATCGGTATAAAGAGTAATGGATATTAATATATATAATATAATGAAGTTTTGACGCCATCGTATCTTATACCTAATCGCCTCTGGGCTTATTTGGGTTCATTCTGTTTTGACTTTTGTTTGGACATGAGAGCCTAATTGCTTAGATCACTCTTGCTTTTTACAATTGGCGATTACGAAATGCAGGCCACTTCCAAGTAACATCACTTTTACTATACTTCAATCATCCTAGCCGAGTATGGTGGTGATTGCTAACAGAAGATTCTGTTGTCATTTTCTTAACTCATTTCACCCCAATTTAAACGTGGAATTGTAGTATGAATCAGGCTGATCAAGTCACGTTGACAAGGATGATTTTGTGACCTTTACAGAATTGAATCCAGTACTTTACAGGGAATTTTTCATACTTTATGTAAGTTCAATATCTGTCATAATAATTGTATCATTCGTTACATTTCAATGTATCCAAAACTTCTCCATTTAGTCAAATCTGATGTAGATGAGTTCAAATCCAAATAGTATGGATGCAAAACGGTTAACAATATCCACCATATATGTGGTGTGGGGGGGAGGGGGTCGGAGTGGGGGAGTTGAAAAATTCACGGCGTTGACTGGGATGAGAAAAGACAGTGGTTGATATAAACCCTTGTGGGGGAGGGTGGGACACAAAAGATAGATACAAGCCATTATTGTGTATAGACAATCAACAATGTCGAACGATTAAGACTATATTGTCACCCGCTTGATTATAGATTTTGACCTTCCTGAATTTGCTTATCTTGAGAGCACCACCACCGCACTCGGCCACTCACCACCACACTCTCGACCACCACTTTTGGTTTAATTATTTTTGACAATGGGGGAATTATTGAAAAAGCCCCACTCAATAATAAATAAATTTCCTTCGGTTAAACCTCACACAAAAGTGAAGTATAGCCTTCATCGTCTTGGACTGGCTTTCTTTCTGTTCTTCCTAAACCATACCCTAGCTAATAGTAGATAGAGTAGTCAGGTCCATATTACAGTTACATATTTTTGGTTCTTAGTTAAATGGATCAATGGGTAAAATAGACATTTCCAGACATAAACTTCAGATTGGTGGAACGCATTAAAGGGGGATGCAAAAAAAAAAATAAAATAAAATAAAAAATTAAAAAAAATAAAAAAAACTCCGAAACCAAACTCCGAAGAATCCGTATTTTTTTATTTGCAATTTTTTTGTTTAAATTTTAGATTGTCTGCCTCTTCCTCTCGTTTATTGTTTTCCAATGAGGGATTAATGGGTTGCTGATAAGGTGAATGTGTACTGTTGCTCCGTCTTTCATCAGGATTCGAATCCCCCATAAAACCATGGTGCTTTGTACGTTTGCAGTACTAGCATTAACAATAGCAATAATATTATTCTTCTGCGATACATGTCAAAATGAAGAAAATCATTAACCGGGCAGCCAAACCCACAACGACAAAACCTAAAGGTAAACAGGTTTCCTGTATGCATCTGCAATTTTCAGACACTTTCAACCAAGACGCAGACATCTTTCATTTTCTCGGAGTCCAATCTCGGAGTTGAATCAATAACGACCAAGAAAAAGAAATACAACACCGAAAGGATTTATGTAGACAGTGGGGTAGATTAGTGGAGTAAGTGGAAAGAACACTATCCCCCATATTTCAGACACTTTTTTTTTTCTGGAACTTTTTCTGTTTGTCGAAAATCCAAAAAACCTCAGATAATGATAAGACAAAAAAGTGTCTGGCTTCGTGTCTTGGATGATTGCTATGTTCGTAGTTGTGAGGATGAACCCCGAATGGCCAAAAGCTTATGCTTGCATGAAAATAATATTAGTGAATTGATTGATGGTCCAATCAGAAGATTGGTTTTTTTGATTTTGATTGAGTGCATTTTCAGACAGACAGAGAAGTTTAAATTATTTTTACTTTTTTTTTTAGTCTTTTAATTTTTTTTTTCACTTTTGAACTTTATCGATAACCATACAGTGGTTACTCTACTGAACACTACAGAACATAGCATCAGTCAACCATTGGGGTATGACTAAAGCCAAATGTAAATGGTTAGTCAGTTTAGTGTAGATTGGGTTTGATCAAGTTGCAAATAAAAAGTAACTTCCTTCAACCCCCCCCCCCCCAAAAGAAATTTTTTTGAGATTCGCTCGTATTTCGTTTTTCTCTGGATACAGTGCAGGAAAACACCTGATATTGCTCCATCCTTCCAACATTCATCTTTATCAATGATTCATGATGGATGACCGGAGTGGTTGCTTCCCATGTGTTGCATTAGGAGATTCAAACAGTCATAACCTAAGTAGTGACTTCCTCGAATGATATACAATTTGTATGAAAAACACCCCGTTTTCCTCCCTACTCTATCTTTGCATTACTGGAATGGTTCTTCTAGAATGCTGTGCATTAGCCAGCACCTGGAAAACATCCTTTAGGCCACAATACATAATAGAGAGATCTACCAGGTTTCAATATTTCGTGCAACGACCCAATTGTCAATTCTTTGAGTCCTTTGCTTTGTGTCGTCTTTAAAAAACGTGTGTTATCAATCCCATTTTGACTGATTTTGGCAGTAATCCTAAAATCTTCTAGTCCAAGACTTTTCTGATTACAGATTTCACACACAGACACACACACACACAAATACACTCTTGGTATTTCTCTTGTTCACTTCTTTGGAGTTCTCTCTGTCTCTTTCTCTTTCTCTGCCTCTGCGTCTGTTTCTCTTTCTCTCTATAAATCAACATTATTTTTTAATTTTGGTTGGGAATAAATCTCAACAAACCTAAAGAAATTTTATTTTATTTTTTTTTTTAAAAATTGTCTTCAGACACAAAATGCATAACCCCACATTATACAAATAATTTATTTTTTTAGAAAGGAATTGTTGAGCCTTTTTTTTTGTTTTTTTGCCATCATTATTATTTTTGTACAAAGTGTCAGTAGCAATTGAAAACGCAATCTGCTAATCCCCTTTTGGAACAGACGGGGGGGATATTTGCGGATAAATTTGCCAATACAAAGAACGAGTCAAACAAGTAAAACAAAGGGCAATGCAACATAAAAATACCCATCAGTACGAAAAGGCACTCATTGATTGTTGCCAGTTGGAAATAATTCCTCCTAAGATTTTACCTAAATCCAAAAGGTGGCAAAACCCAAACACCCACCCATCCACCCACCCACACACCTCAACTCCCAACGTATGGAAGAAAATGCCCGATACGAAAAAAAAGTGTCTGAAAAATATTTGGATTTCTCTGTCGGAGTTGGTTCCACAAACAAAAACTCTTGGCATTCCTGAATAATTTTTTTCTTTATGGTTTATGGTTTTCTTTGGTTGTCTACTTTCTATTTTACCCCATAATGTTTGAGAAAGTGTGTGTCTGGGTTGAGAAACAGGATTTTTTTTTTAAAACCAGACATTATTAAAATTTTTCAATGTATAAATATCGATCGATTTTTCTGATCAATTAAGATTTTTGTAAACTGGAAAAACCTCTCTTCTTTCTTTTCATCAAACCTTTCATAGACTCCATTGAAAGTATTTAATCCTGTCTTTATCAACCACAGCTGTCCCAATTTTTTTTTTAATTGATTTAAAAGAAATACAAACCCAGTGTGATCATTCAATCGAGACATTTTTAATCCTATTTATTAGAAGGTGTTAATTTATTTTTATTGTTATCTGCCCCCATTGTTTGAAGTAAAAACCCCTCAAAAAATAATTTCACGTATTTTCCTGCTTTTTTATAAGAACCCATCAGAAAATCCAAATTCCAAAATGCCAGAATCCACTACAACTAGCGAACACCACCACGTTCACGAACACGGCCCACCACAATCCCATCTTTCATTAGACGTTGAAAAAATGCAAGCTCCTCCACAAGGCTTCTTTGACCGCTCTACATCCAAGCCAAACTTGGCTGACTTTGAAACCTACAAGAAAATGTATGACCAATCCGTCAAGGATCCAGCGACATTTTTCGGTGAACAAGCAAGACTCAACTTGGACTGGTTCAAGGACTTTGACTATGCCCGTTTACCTGCTGATCCAAAGGATGACTTTAAGAATGGTGATTTACCTGCTTGGTTTGTCAATGGTGAATTGAATGCTGCTTATAACTGTGTTGACAGATGGGCTGCTAAGAACCCAGATAAGCCAGCTATTATCTACGAAGGTGACGAACCAGACAGTGGTAGAATTGTCACTTATGGTGAATTATTGAAGGATGTTTGTAAATTAGCTCAATGCTTGACCAAATTAGGTGTTAAGAAGGGTGACTCTGTTGCCGTTTACATGCCAATGATTCCAGAGGCACTTGTCACCTTGTTGGCAATTGTCAGAATTGGTGCTATGCACTCTGTTGTTTTTGCTGGTTTCTCTTCTACTTCATTAAAGGACAGAATTTTGGATGCCGATTCCAGAATTGTCATCACTTCCGATGAATCCAAGAGAGGTGGTAAGACCATTGAAACCAAGAAGATTGTTGACGATGCCTTGAAGGAATGTCCAAATGTCAGAAATGTCTTGGTTTACAAGAGAACCGGCAATGCACATGTCCCATTCTCTGCTGGTAGAGATTTATGGTGGCACGAAGAAATGGCCAAGTATGGTAACTACTGTCCTCCAGTTGCAGTTAACTCCGAAGACCCAATGTTCTTATTGTATACCTCTGGTTCTACTGGTAAGCCAAAGGGTGTCCAACATAACACTGCTGGTTATTTATTAGGTGCTGCATTGACTTCCAAATACACTTTTGATATCCATCAAGAAGATGTCTTCTTCACTGCTGGTGATGTCGGTTGGATTACTGGTCACACCTATGTCGTCTATGGTCCATTATTAGTTGGTGCCACCACTGTTGTCTTTGAAGGTACTCCAGCATATCCAAACTTCTCCAGATACTGGGACATTGTTGACAAATACAAGGTTAACCAATTCTACGTTGCTCCAACCGCTTTAAGATTATTAAAGAGAGCTGGTACCAAGTATGTTGAAAACTACGACTTGTCATCCCTTCGTGTCTTGGGTTCAGTTGGTGAACCAATTGCTGCTGAAGTCTGGCACTGGTATAACGACAACATTGGTAGAGGTAAGGCACATATTGTTGATACTTATTGGCAAACTGAATCTGGTTCTCATTTGTTAACCCCATTGGCTGGTGTTACTCCAACCAAACCAGGTTCTGCTTCCTTACCATTCTTTGGTATTGACCCAAGAATCTTGGACCCAACCACTGGTGAAGTATTAACTGGTAATGATGTTGAAGGTGTCTTGGCCATCAAGAATGCTTGGCCATCCATCACCAGAGGTATCTTTGGTGACTACAACAGATACATTGACACTTACTTGAAGCCATACCCAGAATACTACTTCTCCGGTGATGGTGCTGCCAGAGATAACGATGGTTTCTACTGGATCTTAGGTCGTGTTGATGATGTTGTCAATGTTTCCGGTCACAGATTATCCACTGCCGAAATTGAAGCTGCTTTGATTGAACACGATTTGGTTGGTGAATCTGCCGTTGTTGGTTTTGCTGATGACTTGACTGGTCAAGCAGTTGCTGCTTATGTTTCTTTGAAGAAGGATCAAGTTCATGAAGACCTTGAAACCATCAAGAAGGAATTGATTATGACTGTCAGAAAGGAAATTGGTCCATTTGCCGCTCCAAAGGTTATCCACTTGGTTGATGATTTACCAAAGACTAGATCAGGTAAGATTATGAGAAGAATTTTAAGAAAGGTTTTGGCTGGTGAAGAAGACCAATTGGGTGATATTTCCACTTTGTCTAACCCAGGTGCTGTTTCTCAAATCATTGAAGTTGTTAAGGCAACTAGATAAATATATTTGGAATAGGACTTCTGGCTGGGCTGTTTGTCTTTATTTTACCTGATGTTTTGTACCTCTTTTCTATATTTCATAATTATTTATACGCTTTTAGTTTAGTTGTGGTTCTTTTCTTCATCTTTTTATCTGACATAGAATGGTTCTCTGTTTTTCATTGATTGGAATACATTGTTTAGTTTATTTAGATTAATTAATTACATTAAGCTATTTATTTCTATTTGCCTAATTTACTATCAAACCTCACCATCTCTTCATATAACGAATCAGGATCGGGTTTCTTGGCAATAACATCTGGCGCAAGTCCATTTTTCAATAAATACTCCTCAGTAGTGGGACCAATACTAGCAATCTTCCACCTCCCACATCCACCAACCCTCTCTTCCTTCAACTTCTCCACAATACTCCCAGTTCCCTGTGGACTGAAAAACACCACCCACCCTTTCTCACCACCACCGCCCTCCACCACCTTCACCACCTCATCAAACCGACTCGCAACATCCTCACATTCACTCGTCCGATAAATAACCCGCTCACTCAACGCATACCCCGCCCCAACCAACGCCTTGGGCACAACATCCCGGCGGATCTCACCCGTGAGAAACACAATCCGACCACACTCCTTCGCCAGTGGGAAATCACGCATGAGGACAGACACCAATTTCGCCCCATTGCCAGCGTCATCGCCCCCGCGAACATCACCGAACCCAACCGCCGAGAGCACCCGCGCGGTGGCCGGGCCAACTGTATACCCGACCTTCTGTAATATCTGCAAGCGGATCTCTTGGGGAAGGGTCTCTATGCATTCGCGAAACATCTCCACTGCTCGCTGCGAGGTGATTATGAATGTCGGTGTGTGGTTAAGGAATTCCAGGGAGGTGAGGTAGGTGATTGTTGATTGTTTCGAGGGGTAGTGCGAATGGGTTAGGAGGGGAACAAAGTGGGGTGTGAAGGTTGGTGATTTGCTCGTGGAGAATTTGATGTCATAGGGATCTGTCGGTATGCTTGCGTTCTTGAGGAGAATTACCTTTGTCATTGTTGTATGATAAGTTTGATTCGGAGAAGAGATAATTGGTGGAGTTGGAAATTTTTTTCGAACATTTATTTTATTGTTGACTCAAATGAGTCAACACACTCCAACAAGGTGATTATCAGTGATTAGCATATAACAAATTGTATGAAATTAAAATAAATACACAAGAAAGATAAACAACATCATATAAACAATACGTAACAACCCAATTAATATAATAATACTCTAAAGCAAAAAAATCAAAATGCAACAAATTAGGATAATAAAAAACAATCACATGTACAAAAATAAGCGTCTCTCCCTCTTTCATATTAAACACTCCATCTTAAGCAACTCCAACAGCTTGCTCCACAGCAGTGGCCACTCCCGAGTTGAAAACTCGATCTATTCTCTCACCACCTACCATCAAATGCCCGAGGACACCACGAACATATGCCTTCAAGAATTCAACCGTCTCAAACTTATAACCCATAACATAAACCATAAACATTAACCCGAGAATGAAAACCAATGCCGGCATCCAAAACAAGAATAACATTTTATCATTCTCAACCGCTTTCCGAGGATGATTGATATATTTGATAACAATATCTTCTGAAGAGTCCGTCAAGACTGTATCTGAATCATTACTAGTGGATTGGAGTAATGGTGCTGTTGTAGCCTCCGTATTTAAACGTTGTTCAAGTGCCGATTTAGGTTGTTTTGATCCGTTGGGTCCCATGGGGAATAAATCTTCATAAGCAGGAAGGACTTCATCATCATCATCACTATGGAAGACATTCATAACTTTTCTCCATAATCCTGGTGATGCTGGTGCTGAAGGCGGTACTGATGTTGCATCACTTTCAGTGGATGATGCACCTTCAGTTGGCTCAATGCTGCATCTTGAGGTTGTGGACAAAAGTTCATCATCTGTGTAGTCATCTTCATAATCAGCATCTTCATCTTCTTCAAACTCGTCATAATCTTCACTATCCGCCTCAGCATCCGCAAACCCAACTTCTTCATCTTCATCCTGAATCATTCCTGTATCAGATAACAATCCTTCAGACGAAGTGACTTCATCAATCTTTTCAGTTGCGCTAGATGACGCAGCAGCATCAGTAGGGAAATCATTAGCGACCACCATTTTTGAAACATGCTTTCCATAGTTATCAAAAAACCAACCAGCCAAACTATCTTCGCTTCCTCTCTTGATGACATCCACCGCACTTCTTGGTTCAATACCCACTTCTTCTTCGTCAAAGAAATCCAAAACATTCAAATCACAGTAATCCTTCATCCACTTGTCATTACCATACTTGACTCTGAATCTTGCTTGACAATCTCTATACATATTCATGATTGCACGCTCTCCCTTCATGGCTGCCAAGAAGAATGGGGTAATTCCTTGGTTATCTTCCATATCAACTTTGACACCATGCGATATCAAAAATCCAATAAGGTTGGTGTACTTCTTGATTGTTGCCAAATGAAGTAATGTTTGACCTTGACGATTAGCCAATGACCAATTGGGGATTGTAATTGGACAATTAGGTAAATCAACTAGCGAAAGTAGGTTGACAAGTATTTCTTCAGTAGAAAGCGAATGACTTTGTGCGAGCTGCTCAGTTAATGATTTTTGGGCATTATCAAACCATTGGTTATGTCCTTCAACATCAACGCTCATTGTATTATTACCACCTGGTGTGGTGTGCATACTATTGCTACCATCATTAGAAGAAGCGTCAGTTCCGACAATTCTTTTGGCAATGTTCTTTGCATCCTCCAATTTCCCATTCATTTTCAATCCAACAATTTGCAATGCCAATTCAATCAATTGTCGGTCCGTATCATCAGTATATGTAAATACGCTACTTCCACTAGTGGCAAGCGAGCCATTGTCAGATTCAGTATCAAAACTAACCAAAACTTGACCAGGTCCAGCAGCAGGTGGTAAATATGTCACAATTGTAGTTTCGCTCCAGCAATGAGTAGCAAGAGCCAAATTGGCACCAAATTTAACCTTAAGCCCAGGGCGGAAATTAAAACCCAACAAAGTAACCTCGATACCTCCTCTAATCGGACCTTGTCCGGGAATGACTCGTTGAATTGATGGGAAATTATGCACTTGCGGGTTGGATAATAGTGGGATATTGGCATATGATTGGGACCCAAGTAACGCTTGTGCCTGAGCTGGGGAAAGATGTGGTTTGTGGTTGTTGTTAAAATTATATTGATGAGTGGAAGCATTGGTGTCACTATTGCTAACAGGTGAATATCCACTATGAACGCTGCCATTGTACATTGGGTTAGATGAGTTGTTGAGGGAATCGTCAATTGAAAGCTTCTTACGTTTGAGACCACGGGATGATTCCACATCAGTATTGGTTTGAATTTCTGAAGCAGATTCATCAAGGAATGAATTTGGTGACAATTGATTCCCTAATTCTGGGGAGGTTGGTGATAACACATGGGACATATCATCACGTTCAGAATCTGATGCAGAATGTTTCTTCTTTCTGAAATTATTTGGTGAATATTGTTGGTTCAATGCTTGTAAATTTGTAGATGACCCAGCTTCAGAATTAGGTATAGAATTCTGTTCCTTATTAGATAAAGTTTGATTCTTCTTTCTATCCATAATCATAATAGGTGACGTCACTTGTCTTGCAACCACTTGTCCTTGGTAATCCTTAATAACGAATAATAATTTAAATCCATCAGGTTCCTTATGATGTCTACAATAACAGATAATTCTTGCTGATAATTCCATCGATTTAGCAGTATCATTGTTTAATCCTGTTGGTGTAGGAAATGACACAATCTCCTTACAATTAAAAATCAATGCCTTCTTCATCATGGTTTCATCAGCCCAACTCAATGGATTATTTTTCACTATACCATTTGTGGAAGTGGTCGTTGGTGGTGGTTGGTTATATTCAGTATCATCAACATCAACTCCTCCCACTTTACGCCTCGATGCACGCTTTTGCTCTCTTTTAATACATCTTGGACAAATATTGCATGATTTAGATAAATCCGAAGTTAAAACATAAGCGTCGAAATATAACATATTTTGTCTTAATTTTGGATTTATTGATTCCAATGGTTCAGCAAGACAGAATTTATTTTTGGCAATTAGATCTTGGGGGATATGCAACAAAAGTTGGGGTGGTGGTGGACTTAAGGATATTTTCAATTTAATTTGAGTTTCGACACGAGAATAGCTTGGTAGATTGGAAATTTGTAATCTATAAGGTAATGTATTTGTTGATGAAACATCTAGATATGAAGGATCAGGAACATCTACCGTTTGTGGACAAGGATTCATAAAATGGTTTCCAAATTTCAATTTGCTTAATTCATCTCTAACAAAGTCAAAATCCGAAAGTGAGCTGTTATTAAATGAGTTCTCAAATCCATGAAGAGGAGAGTGACCATTCTGTTGATGAGATTGTTGTTGTTGGTGCTGCTGCTGCTGTTGTTGTTGTTGTTGTAAATGTGCAAAATTCGATTCCTTAGGCATGTCCAAATAAAGATAGTCATTTGAAGGAGATGGATTATTAGTGCTGTAATTTGTGTTGTTGTGACTAAATTGTTGAAACATTTTATTACTGTTGTTGTTTAAATTGGTTAATCCAGTTGACGAAGATCTTGTTGAGTTGATATTATTATTGTTGGCTGTTGTTGTAGCTGCTGCTGCTGCTACAGCATACAAGCTATCGATTAAGTCGTTGGTATTTGGCTCCAACTTTGTATTTCCATTATTGTTAATAGGGGTTGTTGTGCCCAATGAGTCGTATACTCGTTGATCTAGAAATTCGTCAAGAATGTCTTGTTCATCTGTGTTTAATAGACTTGCACTTCCATTACTTTCACTGGCGATTGACGTCATGGTGGTGTTGATGGCAGTGTTGTATAAGTTGTGTTTGTGTTTGTCCTTGTCTATTAAGGGGGGTATAAGTAGTAGACTTGTCTTTAGAAATAGTTGTAGTTGTAGTTGTAGTTGTTGTTGGTGATTGATTGGTTGTAAAACTTTTTTTCTTTCTTTTGGTTTCTATTAAGAAAGAAGTTCCCCTTCCTTTTTTTTTGTTTGGGTTGTAAAGTTCTTTTTTTTTTTTGGTAAATTGCTCACACTCTGTTTGTTTCTTTCTCTCTCCTTTTTTTTTCCTGTCTGTGCTTTTAATCAAAAAAAAAAAAAAAAAA
>JAKUCC010000010.1:0-50953 GCA_030563365.1 Hemisphaericaspora xylanilytica | reverse complement strand
CTTCTCCCTTTTCATTCTTTTCTAATAATCCTCTATACCCAGTTCCAACGAATTTAAGAATAGACAAATGGCCTTCTGAAGCTCCTGTTACGTTATTTTGCAAGATGGAACGAATGGTACCCCAAAGTGCTTTTTGGACTTTATGGGTTGGATCATTAACACTGACTTCAAGTGCACCATCCTTAGTATCAAATCTCATGAATGAGGGAACTGGTGTTTTTACAACTCCCTTTGGACCCTTTAAAACAACTTGTTGATCTAATATGAAAGTATCCTTACCCCTAGTGAATTGTTTACAAAACTCATGGGGGATTTTTTGAACATTAAAACTAACATCGCCTAGTAATTGAATGGGTCTCTTCCCAATTCTGGATGCAGCTGGTATCGTCGACGAGAAATGACGAACACTCCCTATGGTAGGTATTCTGAAATTCATCCCGTTTGATTTGGCTTCAGTAACAGATATCAATCAGATATGTTTGCGTGCTGAATGTCAAAATATCCGTTGATATTGAATACCAAAGATCTTTGGTGGACATGAAAATTTTTATTCACTTTTGTCAAACTGGAAAACCTTTAGTCATGTGATCAGTCATGTGACCTAAAATATAAGTCATGTGACTAAACTCTTTGGAAAATCCATCGCGACTATTGATTTTTTTTTATGGGTTAAGCTCATCTTGATAATACAGTAGCTGGAAGTCATCATTTAATTAACCAGACATAGGCAAACACTTATTAAACAAAGATGGTTAGAGCATTGAAATATCATGAGAAGAAGTTATTGAAAAAGGTCGATTTCCTTGATTGGAAACAAGACCAAGGTCATCGAGATACTCAAGTGATGAGAACGTATCATATCCAAAATCGTGAAGATTATCATAAATATAATAAAATCTGTGGTGAGATCCGTAAGCTAGCCCATAAGTTATCATTATTAAAACCTACTGATCCATTCAGAATAAAGCATGAACAATTATTATTAGAAAAGTTGTACAATATGGGGGTGTTGGCGACAAAATCCAAGATATCTGATTTGGAAAATAAAGTGACAGTAAGTGCATTCTGTAGAAGAAGAATAGGGGTGGTGATGTGTCGTCTTAAGATGGCGGAAACTATGTCTGATGCAGTTACTTTTGTTGAACAAGGTCATGTAAGAGTTGGTCCTAATGTCATTACTGATCCTGCATATTTGGTAACGAGAAATTTGGAAGATTACTTGACTTGGGTTGATACCTCCAAGATTAAGAGGAATGTTCTTAAGTATAAGAATAAGATCGATGATTTTGAACTTGCATAAACAAGGTAGTGTGTTAATTAGATAAATGGAAGTAATTATAATTGTAATATAGATAGGTGTGTGTTAATTCTCACGAACTGTAGGTCATTTTGATCAATTGGGAGACAAGAAGATGTTTCTATAATTACGACTCAGCTGTAAATAGATTCATCGCACCCCAAAGGAAACTGATATTTGCACAAATCTAATCGAAATATTTTCAATCGAACCCTTTTGTTGCGTCACCACCTATAAGAATCCAATAGTAGATCTAGTAGATTAATTACACTAGTACCTTCCTCTATGATTTAAATTTCCATACCAAAGCATAAGATACTATATAATTCTAACTTTAGGTGTTGTAGATATAGTTTCAGGGGTCCCCAACATCTAAAGACATGTGCATATAATTTGTTCGAAATTAGCTATAAAATTGCCGAAAACCGAAGCCCGTTTTTCTAGCAATCCTCCAGAAACCCAGACAATACCCTAACCACTATTAAGCGAAAACCAATTAAAATGATATTAATGACGTAATTTAGCTGTCAATTATTCTTCCGCTATTTTCATGGGGTTTGGGTTGCAAGGTAGATTTTTCAATTGCCACCTCAACAGTTCATTGTGGAAACGGATTATTTTAACTGAAATGTTCACGCAAGCAAACAGATCTCCCGCAAGCTTAAACTTCGGGAAACAAGAGTAAATAATTTTACAGTATTTAATGCCACTATTCTCACTAATCATCTCCCGCCAGTCACCAGTGGCTTTTGTCAATTGCAAGAATTTAATTGGACTGCCAATTATGGTAAGTTTTATTTTTTTTGTATGGTTTCTCTCAGGAATAAGCGAGATCTAGGTGCGGGATCTCTATTGGTGTTCAAGGTCCCTGAAATACCAAATTAAACAAATCATTAATTGCAGGTATGTACATTGTATAGAACAGTTCATGATGACCAATTAACCTAAAAGTTGTGATATCGGCACAACAACTGGAGATATATCAAATTTCTCGCTTTCATGAAGTCAAGCCACGCCAAGCCATATTCTTGAAATCAAGTGAAGTGACTTCGCTGGGAAACCTCGATGACCCTTCTAAATGATGGAATGGACATGGTCGTGTGAGCTAGCAACTTCTAGTATCTGACGAGTGACTAGTTAATTAATCTAATGTATAGCCATAGTACGAAAGTAGAATTGCACACAGAAAGCCGACACGAGAAAAATTTACACAAATCTTGATGACAATGAGATATAGTACACTAAACGCGGCTTCGTATTGTGTTTCTACAGATTTTCAATCCGCTTAGTTGAATAGGTAAGTCACGAAAGTGGCACTGAATTTCCTAGAGTATACATGAGCTCGGGAAAGTTAGGGAAAGCCGATGTATGAGGTTGGTATTTGCTTTTTGGTAAGTACTCGATGGTAGTTTTTTTGAGATCATTGGGTGATCAAATGCAAAGTCAGAACCAATGAATTTTCATTCTAGGATCTCGTCTGAGACCTATTCATTGAGGGAGTGATTTATACATCCAATCAATAAGAGAATAGTCAATCATGCTTTAGTAAACGTAATCTCTCTGGTTCTTGCTTATGTATTTAAATGCAGGAAAACATCATCCTTTATTATTATGATGAACATTACTATGAATCCCATTATTATTATTATTATTATTAATGTTATTATTATTATTATTATTGCTATATTTTCAATTGTATAATTTAAAAATCTACAAATAATTTTTTAAACTTGCATTAAAAATAAAATTTTTCTTTAGAATTTTTTATTTTTGATGTAATTGTTAGAAAATGAAAATGAGATACAATAATAATATTTTTCCACCTCTATACTCTTGTTGTCGATTTATTTTCACATTTCACATTTCGCGAATTTGTTTACTGCCTCATAGGTAATTTCAGTTGGTTTCAGAGTACCAAGTGTAGTATACATTGGTTTAATAACCAGAACGATTGCTGGAATCACTTCCTCTTGGTCTGGCAAGCTGAGATTTCATCAAAGAACCCCAGATACACGGTAGATAAGTAGACTACTTGAGCCATTTGGTTATATATAGTCGATCGTGAAAAAAATAATATTAAAATCCTGCAAGGTAGAAAAAAAAAATAATCAAACAATTTGAACAATAACAATCATAATAATAATAATAATAATAACAAACTTAAAAATTAAAAATTGTCTTAGAGACGGGCCAAAAAAAAAAACCAACAAATCCAACCACCAACAACCTAAAAAAAAAAACAGACAGACAGACAACAGACACTACAACAGACAGACATACGCAGACAGCATCACAGAAAACGGCAACAGTCAAGCTAAGAAATCAACCACCCGATTAAACCACCTTCACAGCCCACATTAGTATCAACCAACTGAGATCCCAATTTGCTTGTATTCCAACTAAGCAGAGAATCTTCTCGCAAAAACAACAGCAAAAATAACCAAGTGACATCATACAACCAACTGGTACACTTATAACGGTCCCATCATACTCCGATCAGCATTGGTATTTTGTAGATTTTGGTACAATCAACACCTTTTCAATTCAGTGGCAACGCATCATCCTTTATTTCCTAACCATTAAGTCATTCATTCTCGTGCTATCCCATAGCCAAAGTTGCCGTTGACCCATTTTAAATTGATTTGTCATCTATCTAACTAAAGCCAATCTCACAAACACAATGGATCCTGTATATCAAACTAACGATCGCAATATTATTCCAAGACCAGAGGGCATATCACGAAATCGGCTGATGCCACCAGTAGCCGATATGTCTCCATCGATCATCAATATTGTAAATAATGACCCCCGTGGGTCTGTAATAGCTATCGCGAGTCATAGAGACTCGACGTCAAATATACCAAGTTTGCAAGGGTACCAGAATCAAGGTCAACAACCATTCGCAGCAGCACATACTCGATCGAGGTCGCAGAGCACACATTCGTCAATGGCACCAAGACAAATATTTCAACCAATTCATCACAACGGGGCATATCCACAAAATAGCAGACATAATGGAATACGGACAAATCCTTTTGTAAGCGCCTCTGCTCAAGAGCGAAACACCCAACAGAATTTTCAAGACCGTGATTTGACGTCGAAACAATCACAACCAAACTGGACTACCTTGATTCCACCGTTTCAACAACAAGGCGAAAAGTCACCTGGAAGCATTGAATTAAATGATTCGTATGATAAAGATGAGTTTAATTTTCTGACGAGGTCAGCTACTTCTCCAGCGTTATCAAAACAACCATCAACTCGAGAACTCGGCTCACGAACCGATCTGAATACCATAAGTAGGCCGCAGCGACATTCAATTGCCATCTCCCCAACGCCGCCAGGCGGACGTTCCGAAGATGATCCAATAGCTCAGCCTTATCCAGAAAGAAATGTCTATCAAGAAATATCTAAGTTTGGCCCTCCTCGTACCTCGTCAAACATCACCACCCCGTTAGAATCATCAGACTCAAAACCATCAAAGAGGAAAAATAGAAAATGTTGCAATAAATGTGGATTAGAAATTACTGGACAGTTTGTGAGAGCTTTGCAAAGTGCATATCATGTTAATTGTTTTACATGTCATGAATGTGGGAAACAGTGCGCAGCGAAATTCTTCCCTTATGAAATAAACATTAATAATGAAATCAAGCAAGTCCCATTATGTGAGTATGACTATTTCAAAAAGTTAGACTTGATATGTCATAATTGTAATTCGGCATTAAGAGGTCCCTACATAACAGCATTAGGAAATAAGTATCACCTAGAGCATTTCAAATGTAGTGTTTGTCAACGAGTTTTTGATTCCGACGAAAGTTACTATGAGCATGAAGGAGAAATTTATTGTCATTTCCACTATTCGGTATCGTATGCATCACATTGTGAAGGCTGTCATTCTTCAATTGTCAAGCAATTTGTAGAATTATTCAGAGGTGGAAGAAATCAGCATTGGCATCCTGAATGTTACATGGTTCATAAGTTTTGGAATGTTTGTATCAGTGCCGACTCGGTTGGACTACAGAAATTACACTCGATTACAGACGACGAGTTGTTGAATCTACAATTAATTAAAAACCCAGAAAATAATCTGAAAATAGACTCCTCACTATTATTATCCATCGAGCAACTGATTGAACGAGTTGTTATGCGTTGCTGGTTAACTTTATCTGGTTATGAAGAAGCCAGCGCTAGTTGCATATCTGATATGTTATTAAATGCATGTACAGGGAATAAATTTAATGGATTGGTCGTGACTGGGAACTTAATCTTGAATCTCGAGGTATTATTCAGAGCTTTAGATTCCGTGTTTGACCTATGCCGCAGTTCAACTCCGTTGATACAAGAAAAGATCAAACCACAACAAACACCGACGCCACAACCACATGAAAGCGACGAAGAATCTGCCTCGAGCAATCCCGAGGAAGAATATTTCCAGCAATTGAAAAAAGAGCCGAGAAATATTACTGGAAAGATTATGAGTTATTTAGCAGTTTTGAGAAAATCGGATCACCTTGCGAAATCAGGAAGTCTTTCCGCTGAACTTTTGTCAGTTATTACTGGTTGTGCTCATTATTTGAAATTGCTTATTCGAATTGGTTTACATAACGCATTGAAGTTGAATAAATTATATGGTACATCCACAGCGATTGATAGCTTTTTGGAGTTAGCGTCCGAGGCAGAATCATTAAATTCGATACAAGACGAAAGGCAGCGTCTTCGTGTCCTAAATTCAAGGTTAGCAATTCCCGCAAATTCGACTGATGGTTGCTCGTCATGTACCAAGAGTATAGAAAAAGGGTGTTTTAAACATGGAAATAGTCGTTGGCATTTTAAATGTGCCTCTTGTTCTTTGTGTGGACGTACCATCGGAATGGAAGAAGCATCGCAAACGAAACTAGACAGGGCAAATAATCGCATGATATGTAAAGACTGTCCGGACACAGTAGATAGCGTTGAAGGCTTTGAAGTTGTATCAGATTTATCACAGTTAATTTTCCTTTTGAAGATTGCTCTAGTCAGATCCAGAACGGCAATGAAGATTGATTTCACAAGCATCCCAATCGATTTTGATGCTCCTAAGGATTCAAGAATAACAACAGCTACCCAGAATTTAACCGCTTCTGCTGCTACTAATTATTCTCAAACGCTCGATGATGTTACAACTTTAAGAAGGAAACGTCAAAGTCAGAAATTGTTTACTTCTGTGAAAAAGAGTGCAAGAAAGTCAGTAATATTAGAAGTACCCGAAGGCAACAAGGCAAGCCAAGACGAGATCATGCGTCCAAACACGGTCGAGGAGCAAATTTCTGATGATTTCAATGATCTTAATGTTGGACAGTCTGCCCCAGAAACTGGACCCACGCGAATGGAAAGTGCTTCCTCACAGCTTTCATATATTTCTCAGCATAGCGACCATTTCAATGTCAAACCATTGATCAGAGACGAACCCCAAAGACAGCAATCTAATATCCATCTCGATCGTACTTCGGATATGTTAAAGAATGAAAAATCATTGACATTAGATGACATCCCGCGTATCGTCGCAGCAGAACAAGCAAGAGATCAACGTCCAAATGCATTCAAACACCACAATACGTTATATCAAAGACAATCAACTCAAGTGCGAATGAAGCCCGGTACGAGAGCGCCATCCAATGCTACACCATCGTCGGTGCTTGATAATATCTTAAGTAGTGGCCGTTCAATTGAGGAAACCAATAAAACAACTAAATATTATTCTGAATTAAGCGAGGAGGAACATTTCATACTTCGCCACATTGCTATAGAGGCATTGCTTCAAGCTAATACCAATAAACACAATAAAGATGAGTTATTAGGATTTATACAGAAGAAGAAGCAATCGACTTTTTGGGATAAGTTTAAATTCACCGATGCAAAGAAGGATAAATCAATGACGGTATTCGGAATTGAGTTGTATAATTTAACCAACAAGTATGGTATTGATTCTGATTTGGGCGTTGGACCATCCAAATTGAGAATTCCAATTGTGATTGACGACGTAATTAATGCATTAAGACAGAAGGATATGTCAGTTGAAGGTATTTTTAGATTGAATGGGAACATTAAGAAATTACGTGAATTGACGGAAGAGATCAACAAGAATCCATTGAAATCACCCGATTTCAGTAATCAAAGTGCTGTTCAATTGGCAGCATTGATGAAGAAATGGTTAAGGGAATTGCCCAATCCATTGTTGACATATAATCTATACGATATTTGGATATTTTCTCAACGTGAAAGAAACCCAGTAATGAGAAAGAGAATCCTTCAGTTGGCCTATTGTATGTTACCTAGCAGCCATCGTAATTTAGTTGAAGTTTTATTATACTTCTTCAGTTGGGTAGCTTCATTTGCCGAGATTGACGAGGAAACAGGGTCAAAGATGGATATTCATAATTTGGCTACCGTTGTCGCACCCAATATTTTGATTTCAAAACAACATTCCCAAAGTAATGACATGCAGGCACAGTCGGGTGACAATTATTTCTTGGCTATTGAAGTTGTGAATCAATTGATTGAGTCTCACGAAGAGTTGAGCATTATTCCGGAAGATTTATGGAATTTCTTTGAGGTTTGTGGGTTTAACAAATTGGATAAGGAACTTTCTTCGAAGGAAATTTTGAATATAATTGAAAGGAACCTAAAAGAAAATCCTCACTATTTTGATGATTTTGAAATGAAGCATCCAGATGGTATTACTAATTTAGAGGTTCGAAGCAATACCATTATGAAATCTGAAACTAGAATGAACGGTCACGCACCTCAAGCTGCAGGTTGAGATATTATTTCTCGGGTATTGCAGTCATTTACGAATAGAGAAGTTACTATCGAGGATCTTTCTTGACGCTCATTTCCCTGTATTCTCGTATTGTATAGTCTGTACGTTTACTATTGTTGTGTATTAATAAAATTTTCACAGTTTATTCTGTCTTCTAATTGTAGGTTTCGAGTATCAATAGTGGATGCAGAGGATTTCTTTGATCTTGTGTGATAAGATCCAGTAGATTGATCGATCCCACCAGAACAAAATAAAATTTTCAAATTACGTCAGTCATCAACTTGAAAATTTAGGTCATTTTCATTCGGGCACTACCAAAGCATACCATACGTTATTAATACTTATAGACAATGTCAGCATTAACAGTGGAGTCATTCAGACAAATAATACAAGAAAGATTACAAGCAGCCTTGGTGCAAGTTGAAGATATGTCAGGAGGGTGTGGACAAGCATTTGCGGTTATAATTGTTTCGCCGTTGTTTCAAGGGAAGAACAAATTAATGAGACATCGAATTGTTAATCATGCATTGAAGGAAGAAATCGCATCTATACATGCATTCACACAGAAGGGGTTTACCCCTGATGAATGGGTTGCTCAAGGCGGGAAGCTATAGAAGATAAAAAAAAGGACCTGCACGACTTAGAGGTGTTTAATATACGATTAATAATAGTACATAAAGCTGTGTAAGGAATAATGACGATAAGGAAGTGTTCTATAAGCTATTCCGTTTGTAAGTTGATAAATGATTTTTCATTACAAGAAACCACATGACCCCAAGAACCACATATAGCCCAATCAAAATAACCGGCATTATTCTCAATCCGAAGTCACTAGATTGTGCAATAAGACCAACTAGGAATGGCACTCCTGCTGCACCTCCGCCTCCGAATGCACAGATGAAGCCTATACCGGACGTCTGGTATTTCGGCGGGAGGATGTTTACCAGTGACACGATGGTGGTTGGGAATATTGGACCTACAACTACCCCAGTAAAGAATACCAACACAAATAATATCATGGTTAAGTTAGTCTTGGATAATAACCAAAACGCTATATATCCGAAGAGTGAACTTGAGATATATGAGAAATTTGCAATTAATTCATTGCTGAAATAATGCGCCGTCACGAACCCCAATACCATTCTGCCTACAGTCAACCCTGACCAGAATGCTGTTGCCATATGCGACGAACTCTTGTAGGTCCAACCTTTGATTCTTAGGAGAAACGTAACTAGCCAAACTCCAAATGCCACTTCTGCTCCAACATAAATGAATAATATGGAAGAAAGAAGCCAGACAAGCTTTGACCGTAATGTCATACTGTCGTGTAGTAACTGGAAATCTTTGTTCCTTTCTGTCTGCATGACAAAATTACTCCTGGCCGAATCTCTTTAATTCAGTTTACCCATGGAGCGGTAGCTTGACCCTAAATCTCTTTTTATGAGATTTATTCAGTAATTACTGAATATGTGGTTATTGACAGTTATAAAAGATCGTCCTTTTGCGTCTCTAAATCCTCTATGTGACCATTTGGACTTCCGTCCGTGTTCTCTACATTAAGAGAATCTTTCAATTTGATCGAAACACTTATTTATTCAATATAACGATAGTTCTAAAACTATATAACTAAAACAATAAAATATGAGATTTCAGCTAGTTTTATACCACTGACTGAAATCGGAGAACTGAAGATTGCGGCGCAAAATCTTATATTCCAGCTTTTTACCTCTTTAGTAATAATATCCTTAATTCCTATTATTACTTTTATTAGGCAGGACAATTAGCAAATTGTTCCGTGTCGTGTAAGTGCCAAAATGTTCCCCTTTATGACATTTGGTCTTACTTCGCGACATTGCTGAAATAATGCGCCGTCACGAACCCCAATACCATTCTGCCTATCGTCAACCCCGACCAGAATGCTGTTGCCATATGCGACGAACTCTTGTAGGTCCAACCTTTGATTCTTAGGAGAAACGTAACTAGCCAAACTCCAAATGCCACTTCTGCTCCAACATAAATGAATAATATGGAAGAAAGAAGCCAGACAAGCTTTGACCGTAATGTCATACCAAGAGTGGCAGATATTGGTTCCTCTTCTTGGTCTTGGTATTCCAAGTCAATAGACTCGAGTTGTGTGGTAGCATTGTCTTTGAGAGAATGTAATTCAATCTTGGATTTCTGATTTCGGAGTTGCGACACATACTTGTATTTCTTTGGAGTCTCATACTTGAAGGTAGTAATTATAATGGCAATTGATATCCCTCCGAGAATAGATAATACTGTATAGTATTCATTCCATTTCCAAGGATTGATTTTTTTCTCCAAGAGGTATGTGATTAATGATGGACTAATCATGCTACCCAATCCATAACAGCCATGTAGTATTCCTAGCAACTGATTAGAATCAACTAAATTACCCATCCAGGTATTAAATGCAGCATCCAAAGCGCCACAACCAACTCCGTTACATAGCGAGCACACCAAGAGAATGAAAAATGGTGGTTTCGTGGAAATTGTCAAATATGCAATTGTTAATCCTATTGATCCCAATACCCCAACCCCTTTTATTCCAAGAATCTCATGGGAAACACCGTTAATCAATGACATGATGAGGTATCCGGACACTGAGAAGAGGAACACAAAGCTAGTCTCCAAATCATTGACTTTATAACGTGATTGTAGGACGGGGATTAATGTGCCCACGGTCTGGTCGGCAAGACCAAATAGAATGAATACCAAGAATGCTGCCGCAATCTGGCCTTTTAGTAATCGGGAATATCTCCAGTTTGTAGTATCTATTGTTAATATTTCTTGTTCAAATTCAACTTGATATCGTGTGTTTTGTGATTTATCGAAATTTGTGGAGTCGGGAGAAGGGAACGAGTCACTAAAGTCAATACTATCACTGTTTGAGTTGGATTCAAGCAATCTGAACCCTCCTTGTTCATTAGTTGACATAACAGGAAGTTGTGATATTGATAATGTCAATTGGATCTATTGTAACAGGAGACGGCTATTTGGAAATTTTCAGGATGGATTTCATGGATAGCAAACCCAAGGCAGAAAACAGAAAACAGGCATCAAGTAGCGGATTCAGTTCCCCTTTAGGAAATATAGTGAAAGCAGCGTGCAGAAAAATTTAATTAAGTAGAGGATTGTCATATTATCTTGACTTTGGTTATTTGATTGTGGCTGCCTCTATTAGTTATGGCTGGTTAAGGTATCCTTCATTATTTGTAGGTTTATTTGAAGTATGGTTGATGAGCGCCTCGGAATAAATCGGATAAGGAAATCGGATAACATTTTCCGACGGTATCGGATAAAAGTTCCGATATCCCACGTTCCTCGAGGTTAATAGCCATGTGTATGTCTTACATTCAATGATCTCATCTACTTACTTTCTTACGAGATAGCTATTTCCCTGGGTCTTTACGGATTCTGACTACTGATTTAGAAACAAGAACGACATTTAACCCCAAGGAGAGAAGAAATGACAATATCCAAAGAACTTTCTGAATCAAATTTATTCAGACCAATCAAAGTGGGGGATGTCGAGTTGAACCATCGAGTGGTTTATGCTCCAACAACCAGATTACGAAACTCCGAATCATTTAAACCGACTGATATTATGATTGAGTATTACAAGGCTAGATCCAACTACCCTGGGACTCTTATAATTTATGAATCATGTATGGTATCTCAAAGATCTGGAATAGTTCCAGGGAAAGCTGGTTTGTGGAGTCCAGGACAATTCTCATGTTTCAAACGAATCGCCGATGAAATTCACAAGAATGGTAGTTATGTTTCATGTCAGATTTTTGGTGCCGGAAGAACGGCAAACATTGAAGCGCAAAAGAGAGCGGATCTTCCGTTTATCGCTCCTTCTGCAATATACCATTCGGGAGACCAGCAAATTAAAGCAGAAGCTTTGCAGTACCCGTTGAAGGAAATGTCAGTTGGTGAAATTCATGATCTCCAGGACGATTTTGTCAATGCTGCAGTAAATTGTATAACCAAATGTGGCTTTGACTTTGTTGAATTACATGCTACGTCAGGATTTCTTATTGAACAATTCTTATCTCCGTTGTCTAACAAGAGAAGTGATACATATGGAGGGTCCGTAGAGAACAGGTGCCGATTCCTTTTGGAAATTGTAGATCGATTGATCAATCATCCAGATATCGGGTCCAAGAAGGTGGGTGTAAGAATCTCTGCATGGTCGACCCATAATGGTATGGTTTATCCAAATTCCGAATTTAATGAAGAGTTTCCACCATTAGTGTTTTGTAAATATATCATGGATCAATTGGAGAAGCGTAAGTCTGAAGGGAACGAGCTTGCATATGTTTCAATCACAGAGGGAAGAGTGATAGGATCTAGCGATGCTGATGAAACTGGCAAATCGAATGACTCTCTACTTCCCTGTTGGTCTGGTGTATTGATCAGGACCGGTGGATACGCTACTAATTATAAAGGGGATCCTTTCAGTATAAAGTCGAATGCTATGTATTTGAAGGTAAAAGATGGAGTGATTCAACATTATGACACTTTGTTGAAAGACGTTGACGTTGATAATAGAACAATGATTGGATTTTCGAGGTCGTTTATTTCGAACCCAGACTTGGTTTTCAGGTTGGAGAAGGGACTTAAATTGAATCCATACGATAGAAAATACTTTTATACCAATGCAGTGCAGGGGTATTTAACATACGGTGAATATACTAATGAGAATGAAGTGGAAATGATAGACCTCTCGGAGGAAGAGCTAAATAGAAAAGGTGTCGACATAGCTTAGAGATTAGGAAAAAATTAGAGTAGGGTATTTTTAGCCTGATTATAAAGAGCTATAATTGTCCATATATTGAAAGTTGTACCTTGTATTGATTATACACTGTTCTAATTGTCCTTCTTCTTCAATTGATTGCACGCTATTCTTGTCGGACTCCTTCTTCTCTGTAGAAAAGTTGACCAATACATTCTACTCTTGACTGATCGGGAAATCAATGCTTGTTTGACATTTTCAGGTTGGATTCCTTCACTAAGTAAATTGGCAACCAAGCCAGACACGATAGGAGCTGCCATAGATGTTCCTGAGAGTATCAGCGGCTTGTAAGGGTGATTTATATTTACGCTTGGGACAGATGAACCACTCGCATAAATATCCACGCAGTCACCCCAATTGGAGAAAACTGTTACTGAATCATTAATATCATCAATAGCACCCACGGTAATGGCTTCCACTGAGCTAGCTGGGCTAGTCAAACAAGCATCTATATTGCTGTTTCCTGCGGCAGCAACGACAACCAACCCAGTTTTCGCGGCTTCGGAAATAACATTATCCAAAAGGAAATTCTTCACGGATCCTAATGATAGATTAACCACACCGTTTTTACCTGATTCCCGGCGATGGTTAACTGCAAACTCAAGTGCTAGAACGATATTGCTTAATGTCCCTGAGCCGTTGACATTCAAAGCTTTCACTTCGATGATGTTCACTCCCTTTGACAGGCCATAGGTTCTAGAACCGATTAAACCTGCCACATGGGTTCCATGGCCATTTACATCACCGCTCCCATCTCCTATAAGGTCCTTACCAAAAACTGCCCTACCTTCAAATTCGGGATGATTGAGCTCGACACCGGAATCAACAACATAGGCATTCACGCCTCTTCCGTCGTGCTCACAATCGAATATATACGGGTATTTTATACCCGGCCACATTCTTTGAGCCCTACTTATCCTAGCCAAATGCCTTGGAGCCCGTTCTTGCGTTACCAAACCATACGCATGAATCATCTGATCTGGAGTCACATCCAGAATTAATGGACATCGTTTAAGTCTTGCTAGGTTCTGTTCGGAAAAGTCACCAATAAATCCTGAAAAATTTCCAATCGAGAATGAGTGACTAATCTTTTGTTGAAGCTGATTTTCAGAAGGATATGTTAGGTCATAGGTCATAAATGCATCCATAGTTTCCGAATTTTGGAGTGAAACTAGGTATGGACTTCCAACACAGCTAGCAATATAAACAAAAATAGCTAGAATTACAAGAACTGACATTCGTATTTGGTTTGGCACAAATTGAAACCAAATGAAATATCAATGAACCCAGAATTTGAAGGCCTGGGTCTATATTATTCAATACGGAAGGACCATAACAAATATTGTAAGATAGCCGCACATCAAGAAATGATAATTCAAAAATTTCCCTCTCATTTGGGAAGTTGAGACGCATTTCTTGATTCTTTAGGCCAGTCACTAACCTTTTGACGGCTTTGGTGTTTAACCGTTTGCAAATCATCCTTATCTTTCCTATTTTTTCAAGGCTAAATAAAATTCTCCTTAGTGAATCTTGTGCTAAAAAGAAGATGTTACTAAATCAAATGCGATACTATGTTATTAGGATGAGCTTTACTTGAACGAAACCACAATTTGATCATATGCATTTAATGATCTCAGGGTATATCACAATGCCATATTTCAGTCTTTCCATCTAAACCCAATTTGCATGTTCTACCATTGTTAGCAATGCAGTCTTAGTCATCTTGCAGAGTATCTCTAACGTAGCTGATATTTAAATTCACCACTACTAAAGTTCTATAACCCATCGCAGCTCTTTGCACTAAATAGAGCCTGGAGTCCTGAGCTACGTTGGAAAGTTTAGTGATCAAAACCTCTTGATCGTTTGTGATCCATAGAGAATGCGCGTAACATTTGGTTTTCAGGACGTGTTTGTCAGTCTCACATAGAAAAAATCTTTGCAGCAGAGAAAAGTTAGCTAGCCGGATACTTACCACAACACCTTAATAAATTCACCACACCTTCATCGTTTAAACGAAATAAAAGTAAAGGAAGAAACATACCAACCTATGTATAGGCACATTTCAGTTAATACTTCATTTTCATGACATCATCAATGCCCACTTTGGATTATGTATCAGATTCAGAGGATGAACTGGAGTATGAGATCCCCGTGGATTCCTTCTCACGCGACTTGGTACAAACAAACTTGAAGAAATTGCCATTGGAGACAAGACGAGAGACTTTACAACAGCTTCCTGATGCTCCGGATTTGGTCAGTCTTTTTAGTGAATTACATGATGGATTGATGTCATCGCAGAGTTTTATCCCCCAAAGTTGCCAAACCAATAGCAAGGACAACCATAAAGCAAGTACGCATGGCGATGATCCGTTGCATGATCTTATAAACCAGCACAATGGAGCGGACTTAGAGTTGGGAAATTCTTCCTCCCCAGTGAATGGCAATACGGCATGTGTAATAGATGATACCCATTCCGAGAATCAGGAGATTGCCAGAACAGATATCGCCGATCCCACGAATGACATCATCGTAAATGGTCAGGAAGTCGAAAATCATAATCATTTGAAGAATTATTTGGATGCTAGGCTGATTGTAACCTCACGGCGAGGATTGAGAAAGAGGAATTTTGCTAGTACCCATCCTTATCTAGCCGATCAGGCTCATTACCTAGGATTGGCAGAGGTCAGCTTTCTTAATGAGATTTATGAGGAGAAAAATCATGACTTAGAAGCTGTCGTAAAGTATTTGAATTATAACTACGTCAAATTGAAGGAAACAAACCCCAAAGATGAAAAATTTAGACCGAAGAACTTCTACACAATTTTGGGGAAGCAATCCCAAATTGCAAGGGAGAAGGAAAAGGAGGAGCAACTCCGAGAGACGAATGATTTTGTATTCGAATCTTCACAGAGTCTAGAAAATAATGACTTTGAAAATGATATTGATTTCAATGGCGAGTATGTTAGTGATGACGATGAAATCTTATATTCCACAGCTAAACATCACTCATTGATCCTTAGTGACAATGACGATTCCGATACACCGGAATGTAATTCTGATACAAATCATGATCTACTGGAGACGATTGTAAGAGTTGGAGGCAGGTATAGACATGAAAGGAATGTATTACGGGGAGTTCTCCCAGAATCTGCCAAACGGTTGCAAATTTATAAATCCAGACCCAAGAGATACAACCGAAGAGAGGAATCCAAAGATAAAGAGCATCGGAAAGGTATGGCAATACGCAAATCTACGCCAAGGCCACCCAGAGGTAGTTTGTCGACTTCTGAGTTGGATGAATTTCTTGACGAGTCAGTAGAGTACGACGCAACCAATGTACCCTATCACGCATTATATAACGGGATAAGTATTGAAGAGACTCCAAATTTGGAGAGATTTGAAACATATTCGATCGTCTCCGATATCTCTGGTTCTGAACCTGAAGACATTGCTGAAGGGTATGATGATTTATTTGACATCCAATCGCATACTGAACCAGATAAGACTGATAATAAGGCAGATGAATTAATGAGCTATGATTTTGATTTTGACACAGGAAGTGCAAGAGAGCTGGATACGATTAATATGATGCTTGCAACACCGGCCAGAAGAAAGAGACAATCGGGAGAGCCCGAGATCAAGAAGAGGAGGACTAATAATGCGAATCCACAAACGAGGTTGCGACAACTGAGAATAGAAACAATTTATGGAAAACGGAAACACACTGGAGGGAAATCTTCCAAAAACAGGGTTTCCTCAGAAATGGAACGTGTTTCTTTCAAAAGAAAGTTAATTTCAAAACTGATCAGTGCCCCCAAGGCCAAGGTTTCCAGACAATCCAAACCACGAAGGAAGAGGAAATTGGGTAATACTCAAAGTATCATTATCAAGTCTTCGAAGGAGATATCTAGCGATGATTATCTATTTCTGAGGAGACCCATCTTAACAACAACCATATTTGAAGCGGAAAGCAATCATAGGTACGTGGAAGATCCTCATATGGATGGCAATAGTGTTGATTTACATTTGCAAAAGCATCAAATTTCGACGGGAAGCATACTTGATGTTGTTGATATACATAGAATCAAATACCTTGAACAGGGAAGATCGTACCTGCTTCATAAGGATACGATATCTGTAAATTTCAATCAACAATCATATGTATTTTCCTTAGTTAATGTACAACGGTCACGACTGAATGCGCAAAAGTTACTTGCAAACTTGATTAGAACATTCAAAAACCTGAATTTATTATTTGAGCCGCTTTCGGAAACAATATATGATTGTATTAGATGCTTGATTCAATTTATCCTAATGATGCAAGAATCTCCAACAGCCAAAGAATGGAAACTAGTAACTATTTGTTTGGATTCATTGATTTCGAATCACAACATGGCGGCCAGTTTCAAAAAATGCTATTTATCCTATTTCATGCTTTTATACTTCACCATGTCTCGCATGGCATATTTTACAAGCGGAGAAAGTGTAGAAGAGAAAGATCAGGTCTTACTACATTATGGAAGGTGCTATTGGCGTATATTTTTTGATTCATTCGATTTGCAACAGTTTGAACAGTGCATTGCAAGAGATTATACAGTGCGTGAGTCAGAATCATTTTATATCATATCTTCCTTGTTGGAGTCAAAGAACCAGTGGTGGTCTTCGATTACATCAACTCTAGAGACATATAACCATCCTATTGATATAATGACCTTGCTAGAAGGAGTATTTTGTTTATGCTTTTTTAGCAAACGAGGACATTCTTGGGACATACTTCACTTGGTATTTCAAAAATCAACGGAAGTTACAAATCCGGAGTTTTTCTATAGATTCATTGAAATGGTCTATCTTTTGAACCAACGAAAGGGATGGCCAATTGAAGAGAAGACCATACTCGAGATTTATTCATCGATAATTACCCGCAAATTCGGCAACTTCATTGATGAAATAGGTGTTCCAGAACTAATTGGTAGGGTGAGCAACAGATTGGACTTACCTGATGAGACTTTTTTTGAACAATTCATGCAGTTGCTATATTGGTATGTCCTGGGATTGCTAGAGGCAACAAAGGTGAAAAGATTGATAATTAAGCTATTTACATCCACCAACTTTGAGTATGATAGCCAGCAGGCGCAATTGACAGCCTTTATCAATCGATTAAATTTGCTTATATTATTGACACTGATATCGACGGTGGATTTGACCAATCAGATTGTGGTATTATTTCTGTGCCTCAAAGATATTAGAGATGATACGTTATGTCAACATGCGATGAATGGGTTGAGTACAATTGCCGAGATTATTTCACCGAAGAAACTTAAACTACCGATAGATGCCTTCATAATCTTGATTCGTTGTTTCGTTAAGAATTTTTTTACAGTACCAGGGATCTTCAAGATTTGGCGGCATTTCTTAAGAAAGATGAAGAATATTTTCCTAGAGGGCACCGTGGAAATAGTAAGTGCGCAGTTTCAGTTGTTGGCTATAGCTAAGGGACTAGACGGTGAATTACCGGACCGACTATGCTTAGATTTATTTGAGTTCTTTTTGAAATTGTGTGGAAAAATTTCCAGTGCCAGAGATCAATTCCACCTGATAGCAAAAGTCAAAGTTTTGGAATCTCTTGAATCTCTTGTGTCAAGAGTGTTACATAGACAAATGGGTCGGGTCCCGCTATCCAGTGTAAAAGAAGAGGAATCCGTATCAAAATTAATTGAGTTGTCTATTTCATTATGGCTTAGGTGTTGTTCGTTGTTTCCGGCCCCGAATTGGGAAAGGATAGTTCTTCAGAAATTTCCATACAGTGGTAATCTTCAACTGAGAGAGAAGTTTGGGATATATTTCTATGTCAGTATTCTCCAGTATTACAATTTGAAAGGATGCAGAGAAACGGTTGTTAGATCTGTAATTGCCGAAATGAGTAAATTCAATACATCCCAACATTTGGGCATGTTGCTCAATCAGCTTAACAAAGATAAATGGGAGCTATTTATATATCAGAAGAAATTGATCCCAGATGAAGTCAGTAATATTTTACTTAGGAATTCCCGTCATGTGATAGTCCACAATATCTTGTTGAATTTATCTATGGCACAGAATATCAGCAATGAGGAGAAGCAGAGACATATCAGTGATTTTCTAAGGGTTATATCTAGCGAGTATGAGAGATATTATTCATCTCCATGGTATAAGGAATTCTGCTGTAAAGTAATTAAATTGATTCAGCGGTACTTTGCTGATATTGCAAAGAACACAATCTTGCTGCAGGTGGCAGCAAGGCTAGGTATTCTGAAATCCGAGCTTTCTCATATTGATCTTAAAAGAATGCCGATTCAAGCCCGACTTAACGCCATTCATTTTGAATGCAACAGAGTCCTTGTATTTGATAAACAATGGAGCACTACAATCGACAATACTGTATGTGGTGATGTTGAATTGATATATCATATGGTGTCAGTATACGTGGATGAAATCTTGAAGGGAGACTATTTCAGATGGAAGTCGGTATATTTCCTATTGAGATACTTTCAGGAATCCATGTCCGAGTTCAAGTTTGAGATCTGTGATCAAAAGTTTATGAGATTTTTGTTGATGTTGTGTAATATCCCAAAACTTCAAGAAATTTGTGATCCTGAGGATGACTATTATCGGGCAATCTCGTTAAGATCCATTGGTAGCATATTGCGCTTGAGCACCATTGTGTTCGAAGGGTATAGAGAGACAGAGAGGGTCACAGAATTTGTTTTACAATTCATCGAAGCGAACAGGACCGACGCAGACATATTCCAAAGAAATTGCCTATACTCAAACTATAGATTGTTTGATTTGTTACATGGCGGTCACGATTCTATCTTTAAACGAACGGGAGAAAAGGATCACATCGCAGTCATTGACTTGCTTCGGAACGACCTAGAGAATTTGGAGAATAAATACACAGCAGACGATAACACGGGATGTCTAGAATTCGAATTGGATTTTTGACGAAAAGTACATATAATACATAGATTCCGAGTTAACTAACTAATAATCAATTATTTATTTATTGAAGGCCCCGTTGGCTCTTAATCAATCTAATTTCTGACTCGAGTTTATCCTTGGCCCTCTTTACTTCCAACAATGCCACCACTGCCCTAATTAATTCATCATATTTCGACATGGTCTTTCTTGTAGGCATGAGTGGTTTCCAGGTAGTCCCGCCTCCAGTTGGGATATCCAATTCTTGTAACAATGTATTCACCGATTTCAAAACCGACTGCTTCTGCTGTAAGGCCGGAAGTCTCTGGGCAGAACGTAAACCAACCCCTGGTGTGAGCTTTTCGGCACCATGATAGTACAACCCATATGCCTCTTCTTCTTTCTGTGTTAATCTCTTCATCAACAATTGTTGAATAGCGTCTGCTTCTTTTTTCACTGCGGGATTTGCATGTTGATGCTGCTTTAATAAACCGGACAAATATTGTTGCAAGTGGGTTTGGAATCCTCGGTCCTTTTTGAATGATGACGCAGCTGCCATAGGAATTTGGGGTGGAATAGGTTCCTGGTTTGCCGATGATCCCAGTTTGTTTTGTTGTTGTAATTGTTTCTTCTTTTGGTGTTTGTCGAAGATCATTAAGTTGTTATACAAGTTGGCCAATCCTTGGGAGGATTGATATTGCAGGACGTTCTGGGTGGTTTGAGGAGAGTCTAGTAACGTAAGAAGGTTTGATCTCTCCATTAACATCTTCTTCGCGGCAAGTTCGAATCGTCTTGCTTCAATAACGAGGGATTCTTCTTCGGCAATTTCCGCTGGCGTTCTCTTCAATAGATTCTCAAGATATTGTTTTCGTTCAATCTCTCGTGGTTTCGAATATGCCTTTAATGAATCTATAATTCCGGTACTTTTAGTGTCTCGAGATTCTAGAATCTTAATGCAGATTCTATAGAATTGCTCCTTTAAATCTTCACAAGTCCGATCGCTTGGGTATTGGTACCTGTCATATATTATTGGCCATTTCAATTCAAATGCCTTACATAAATCAAATAAGTATCTGGTCTCATTGTAAGTCCATTCATTCTCATCCTGTTGTTCTTTTGTAGCTTCGCTTGATGCTTTGTCTGCTGATGCAGGATCGTCTTTCTTTTCTAGATGTTGTTCTTCGTCCTGTTGCTTCTGGTTATTGTTTTCACATACCTCGGTATTAGACTTCTCGGTTGGATGCTCCTTTTTATCTTTATCGTTTGCTCCGGTTTCTGCTTTCACTTGGTTTTCTTTAGTGTCTCCTTCTCTCTCACTCTTTTCTTTATCACCCTTTGCATCTTTCTTCGCTTTCTCTTCTTCTAAACGCTTGTCCTCTTTCTCCTTCTCTTTCTGCTCCTTTTCCTTTCTTTCTGCCTCAAGTTTCTCCTTCTCTCTGGTTTCTCTTTCTTGCTTAATATGCATCTCGTGTTCCTTGATTTCAGCCATATATTTATCATAAGTTTCTTCATCCACTAATTCTGGTATGTCCAAATTTACATTATATTTATCAAAAAAATATGGTTTATTCCCTGCTTCTTCCTCTTGTTCGAGAAGTTCCTTCGACCCTTTTACCCAGTGATGTAAAGTAATAGCTGGGTGTTGTGAATCGCCTTTATTTGGTTTGAATGGCATTCGTGTCCAAGGTGAAGGTCTGAATTTCCGATTATCTTTAATTGCTGAAGTATATGCATTAGAACTTAGACTGATTGCCGGGGTATTTGGACCAATCAAATTATATAACTCTCGGGCCATCCCTGTTGGTGGCTTCGGTGTTGGTTCATTACTTGTTTTCTGTTTCTTCTTGGGTGGCTGACTAGGAGTATCATCACGTTGAATGTTCAAAACATCCAAAATATCGTTGGCTGACATGATTGATGATGAGTAATGACCTTCTTCTAGTTGTTTAGAGATTGTTGGATGTTGTTTTTAATTTTTGTTTAATTAGATGCGAAATACTTGTCGTGTGAAGTGTCGCGACAAACAAATATACTGGGCCACAGTTTTCAACCCTACCTGCTTCAGTATTCCTTTCTATTCATAAACTAATTTCAATAGAATCATCATACTCTGTTTGAATTCTAAGTTTGTAAGTCCAGGGTCAGTTTATTCAGAAATTTGTTTGTGCATCAACATTCAAAAAATTGACCAGATTACAAGCAAGTAAATCCATTCAGATCAATATAGATCACAACAAATCGTAAGTTGGTATATGATAAAGATGTGTGGGTGGGAATTTCGGTTCTACAGTAAGAGAGCTACGTTGCGAGATTACCCAATCAGGAAGCATCCGCTTTTTTTCAATAAATAGAACAACTAAACCCCTACGCTACATAATGGTAAACATTTCGATCGTCATCATCTCGCTTCAAATATTCTTTTGTGATAAGATCCTCGATCCTTTGCTTAATCAAAATCACCAGGGGTTGGAATCGGTTAGATAATTGTTTAAACAATTCTTCCACCAATTCGTGGTGTTTAACAGTGTGACGAGATTTCATGATTCTGACAATGGCCGCATTAACTTGAATCTTTCTTCCTTCAATAATATTCCCTTGCACTTCCTCTGATTCTTCTTCTCTTTCCGTTTTTGGCTTGGAAGGCTTGGACGACGCAGATGCAGCAGCAGTGGATGATGCAGCAGACACTGTTAAAACCTTAACCTTTACCGAAGGTGACTTGAATTTCTCATTTAATCTAAAAACATCAGTATCATTCACATCTTTGGTCATTGGACTCTTAATTAGCAACCTCAGTTTAGGTGCTACTGCAATTGATTGTAGATGCCTCTTTAATTCAAGTTCGGGAATACCAGTGCGTTCGGCGATTTCTAGATATGTCAATTGTTTATTTTCTTTGAAAGCCAGAACCATTGTTCCATCTGGATTCGTTGATTGAGGAGCGAATAACAACATGATAATACCAGCATATGTGGACATGTTGATTTCGTAAGTTCTTGAAGGATACGAAATCCGTAAATCCATTGAACCGAACTTTGGACTCCAATATAAAGACTTGTTATCATTCTTCTTACCTGAATACCAAAACTCTTCAAATTCACGTATTGTGTTACGTAATTGACGAGGCCAAATGAACGGTGTATCTTCATTCTCGGTCTTGGAAAACCATTTGTAATCTTTAGTCATAGATTTTGGCCAATCGGTAACATTACAAATCTTTAATTCCAATTCAATCAAATCCAGCTTGCTTTGTTGGGTGATAAATTTCTTCCAATCATTAGTGATATCCTTGGACAGTTTAATATCCTTATTCATTTTGATGATCTTATCTAATGAGGATGTTCCCAATTCTTCACTAAGTTTAGATAACACCAATTCTTCAATATTGATACCCTTGGTAACTACTTGTGATGTTCCCTTTGAATTCAAAAATCTTTTGGCAAAATGGTTGGCGTAATTGGCTTCAAGGGCATCTTTATCCTTTATAAAACGCAAGAACTGAATGGATTTATTTATAAATTCTTCGATATGATCTCCTGATTGTAAAGCAACCTCCTTACTAGCGGATCCTTTGCTTAATTGTTTAATCACTGAATCCATATATAGTGACAACATTTCTGGCGCATTTACCTGGGAAGTGGCGGCAGGTCCTCGTTTGTTTGGTACGCCATTTATGAATTCTCTCATTCCAATCACAATGGATTGTTCAATTATGGGGTTATTGTCAAATGAATGTTGCATAATTTGGGTTACTTGTTGTCTGTAATTAACAATCGCTTCTATCCAGTTAGTAGCAAATACAGTCGAAGAAGTTGAAGATGACTTCCTGGTAGTACCAGTTCCACTCACACCAGATGATTCAATGAAAGACTTCACAAATTCTGGAATCGTTTTACCTTGCAGGATGATACCTTCTTTTAGTCTAAGTCTAAGCAACTGATAGTCGTCGTCAATGCGGCCAATAAGATTGTACAAGGATGCCAAATCTCGATAATGATAATTATCATTCTTACCCTCGAATATATTTGTAATAATCGGTCTCAACCAATATTCAAGACCTT
The DNA here is from genome assembly GCA_030563365.1 of Hemisphaericaspora xylanilytica. Lineage (NCBI taxonomy): Eukaryota > Fungi > Ascomycota > Pichiomycetes > Serinales > Debaryomycetaceae > Hemisphaericaspora > Hemisphaericaspora xylanilytica. The sequence goes on along the minus strand of JAKUCC010000010.1, from coordinate 27,020 downwards.
GCTGTTCGTATGGAAGTAATATTATTCTATCAATCTTATCCTTGATAAGTATGTTGTTCATAAGCTCTATAAGTTTTGGATATGTAGAAGAAGGCAAGTAAAATTTGATTCTATTTTCTTCATCTTTAATGAATTGGCTTGCCTCTTGTAAATATCTCGATCCCAGTGAATATCCAATCAAATGCTGTGATAAATTAGTGAAGAAATCATGTGAACTGGAAAGAAATTGCGGTTCAAATACTGCTTGATAATAATTATCTCCATACTGAATATCGGTATTCGATGACTCAACTAATAATTCCAACATGTTGATAACCTTGGTGATATACATATTTGAAGTTATGGCAATTTTATTTCGGCTTTTGGTGATTTCGTCAATTACAATATGTACAAGTTTATTTCCAACTTCATTCCCATTATATCTGATGATGTTATCCTTGAACAACTGGATACCCAAATCATAAATCAATAATTTCTTTTGTTCTTTGAGATACACTCGATTAAGATACATCAACACGTCACTAATGAATTTCATTGCCTGTAAATGTTCATTCCATTCTTGAATAACGGCTTTCATAAACTCTTCATTTCCTGTTGATATCGAGATCAAATATTGACGTCTCTTTAATAAATGTTCAGTTATAACATTTGCAACACTGACATATAACCTCTCGCCATGTTTCCTAACCACCAAAACGTATCCCTTTCTGTACAATTGTTCATATGATAAATTGGAAACATTCTTATTCTGGATTTGATTTATAGCATTTGCTAATATGGCCCACGACATCTCAAAATCCACATTGGGATCATTATTGGAATTGTCTGCTGTTGGACTCACAAGCGACTTTCTTGGAGGTCTGATCTTGGATCTTCTACCACCAGGAGGCATCATCTTTAGTTGTAAGTTACGTTACTTGTTTGATCCTAGCAACAGTATGTCCTGTCTAATAATGACTCTCTCAAGATGGTTATTGTTTTTGAGTGCTTTCACACGACCCCTTGTCTTCCCTAACTTGCAAAAGCTGTTTCTATTGTTTATTTTACAGTTTATCCCCATGTGATAAATCACATGACCGATTAGTCACATGATTACAATTGTTCTTTTTTTTTCCTCTGCGCCTGGGCCGGTGGTTTTGCTTAAGAATGGTACGTTTGTCATTGGCTGTAATTCCGCTACCGGAGCGAAACCGGCGTGCACTTTTAAGGTGTGACAGTAACCACCGGAGTGATTATACAATTGTTGAAAAAATTATGACTAACCAGAATTTCATGAATCTCCATCGGTATATAAATCCACCAACTTGCTTACTTAGTTCAACTATTTTCCTTTAAGATTTTCTTCTTTTTCAATTAACCATTACAATTATAAACAACTCCATATAATGTCTCCAAAAACTTTATATGACAAGGTCTTTGAAGACCATATTGTTCACAAGGATGAATCGGGCTCCTACTTATTATATATCGATAGACATTTGGTCCACGAAGTGACATCACCACAAGCATTTGAAGGGTTAAAGAATGCCGGTAGAAAGGTTAGAAGAACCGATTGTACCCTTGCCACAGTTGATCACAATATTCCTACTGTTTCCCGTGTCAATTTCAAAGATGTTGAATCATTTATTGAACAAGATGACTCCAGATTACAAGTTCAAACCTTAGAACAAAATGTAATTGATTTTGACGTTACATATTTTGGTATGAATGATTCTCGACAAGGGATTGTTCATGTCGTTGGTCCAGAACAAGGGTTTACTTTACCAGGTACTACTGTTGTCTGTGGTGATTCCCATACTTCTACCCATGGTGCCTTTGGGTCATTAGCATTTGGTATTGGTACTTCTGAAGTCGAACATGTTTTAGCTACACAAACAATCATTCAAACCAAATCAAAAAACATGAGAATCTTTATTGATGGTGATTTGAATGAAGGTATAACCTCCAAGGATTTAGTCTTACATGTGATTGGTGTTATTGGTACTGCTGGTGGTACTGGATGTGTCATTGAATTTGCCGGTAAGGCAATTGAAAACTTATCAATGGAAGCAAGAATGTCAATTTGTAATATGGCAATTGAAGCAGGTGCTCGTGCTGGTATGATTAAGCCTGATGAAACCACATTCAACTATATCAAGGGAAGACCATTGGCTCCAAAGGGTGAACAATGGGAAAAGGCAATTGCTTATTGGAGAACTTTACATTCTGATGCTGATGCTAAATTTGATTATGATATTAAGATTAAGGCTTCTGATATTGTCCCAACTATAACCTGGGGTAACTCACCTCAAGATGCATTACCAATCACTGCCAAGGTTCCAGATCCAGCTAATGTCACCGATCCAATTAAGAAGGCCGGTATGGAAAGAGCATTAAAATACCAAGGATTAACCCCAAATACCCCATTAAAGGAAATTAAAATCGACAAGGCATTTATTGGTTCCTGTACCAATTCTCGTATTGAAGATTTACGTGAAGCTGCCAAAGTTGCCAAGGGTCACAAGAAGGCCGATAATGTTAAATTAGTGTTAGTTGTTCCCGGTTCTGGATTAATCAAGGAACAAGCTGAAATGGAAGGATTAGACAAGATTTTTGAAGCTGCTGGATTTTCATGGAGAGAAGCTGGTTGTTCCATGTGTCTTGGTATGAATCCTGATATTTTAGATCCTGAAGAACGGTGTGCATCTACCTCCAATAGAAACTTTGAAGGTCGTCAAGGGGCATTATCCAGAACTCACTTAATGTCACCTGCCATGGCTGCTGCTGCTGCCATCAAGGGTCATTTCACCGATATTCGTGAATTTGAATATAATAATCATGATGAACCAAGTATTCGGGTTGAAAGTGAGATTGAAGATAAGGAATTACAAGATGCGGTATATGAACATGAAAAGGAATATATTGAAGAAACTCCTGCTACTGAAAATGAAAGAATTAATGATGTTCCAAAACCAAGTGTCAAGACTGATGCTCCAACTGGTGCCATTGATAGTTTTACTGTTTTGACTGGTATAACGGCCCCACTTTATAAGGCCAATGTTGATACTGATGCCATTATTCCAAAACAATTCTTGAAAACCATCAAGAGAACCGGGTTAAAGAATGGGTTATTCTACGAATCTAGATTCACCAAGGACCCAGCCACTGGTAAAGATGTTGAAACTGATTTCGTCTTGAATGTTGAACCTTATAGAAAGGCTGAAGTTTTATTAGTTACCGGTGATAATTTCGGTTGTGGTTCTTCTAGAGAACATGCGCCTTGGGCATTGAAGGATTTCGGGATTAAATGTATAATTGCCCCATCATTTGGTGATATTTTCTACAATAATTCCTTCAAGAATTTCTTATTACCAATCAGATTACCCCAGGAAACCATTTTGGAAAAATTGATACCGGTGGTTAAATCGGGACATAGATTGACGATTGATTTACCACAACAACAAATCAGGGATGGTGAGACTGATGAAGTTTTGATTGATAGTTTTGATGTCGAACCATTTAGAAAACATTGTTTGGTTAATGGATTAGATGATATTGGATTAACTTTACAAAAGGAGGAATTTATTGCTAAATATGAAGCAAAGAGAAGAGAAAAGTTTTCATTCTTGGAAGGTGGGTCGAAGTTGATCAAGCCAATTAAGGGGACCAAGAAGTCACCTTATGGAAACAGAGCTCAAGAGTGGTAAACGTGGGTGTTGATATGTTTTGTTTATGTAGGATAGTATTTATTTTAACCGGATTAATAATTTTTAATTTGATGTCATTCCCTGAACTTGTAATTGGTTGTTCTGTAGTTGGACCGTTTTGTATATACGTTATTGATGGTTAAGTCATTTGAACTTATTAACTATCATTACATTAAACTAATCAAAATTGAACAATTACATAAGAAATCTATATAAAACAGAAAAGAATTCATCTAAAGTGGGCATTTAATTATGAAGTAGATATATGCAGTTTGCTATGTAGGGGTATTACCCTCACTTGACATAAATTCCGACCATATGTCCAACAAAAGACCACCACTACCATCTTTTGGCATTTTGCACCCTACCACACTATTATCTAATCAGCTCTATCACTCATAACCAGCTTGACCGGTTCTGAATCACAATATAAATTATGTTGTTGGATATATCTAATGACCGAATTGGGTAATAAATACTGTACGGACATTCCTCTTCTAATAAACAATCGTATCTTTGTACTTGAAATATCATTATAAATCAATTGTTTAATCACCAACACATTTCTTCTATGTTCATACATTATATCATGACTCAACAAGAAACTTCTAACATCGGACCCGGTTCTTTCCACAATCAAACACCCATACTTCCCCAATATATGATGTAAATCCTGATCAGCCCATACATCCGGCTCACCCATTGACTCAATCAAATCACCACCCGCCAATAACATAATCTTGACACCGCGCTTTTCGCCACTCTTAGTCTTGATTCCACCCAATTTAACATTAATTTCCTCATTGAAATGATCCAAAACCAACGCGGTACGAGTATATCTCGGTTGTAAAGATTCCCATGCATCCACCATTAACCAACTTGACGTTCTCTCGCACGCCAATTCACACATCCGAACCCGATGATGCGCCGGTGCCAACCCCGCTTTTTTATAATTGGAAGAAACGGGGGAATAATAGCCGCCGATAACTTCAAATCTCGTTTGTTCAGTGATTGCATCAAGCGCCATTTCAAACATTCGTAAATGTAAATAGGTAATTGGTGAAAATGACCCACAGGCAACGATTACCAAGGGATATTTACTTTCATCCAGTAAGGTGGTTGCTAATCTATGAGTGGGGAACTCATACTGTGAGAGCTCGGTGGCTTGTCTTTGGATCCCATGGGGCACTTCTTCCAAATCGGCAATTTGGGACGATTTCACCTGTATGCTAGCTGGCAATATTTCTTGATCGGACGATGAATAGGGCATTCGGGAGCTGCCTTCTTCGTGTTGGATATATGGGTGTTGAAACTCTTCTTCTTCTTCTGTTCCGAGTTCGTCGGCAATAACAACCTCGTCATCCGAGGAAGAAGAGCTCATTAATTCGGTGTGGATTCTTGGGATTTTGGAATGGTATTTCCCCTCGGGGTGTTCACTTTGGGAATTGAGTCTGTTTGATCTTGCTGTCTTTGGATGTGATGTGGGTAAATCCAATGCTTCACCTAAGTCGGCCAATACGTAGGGTTGTATAGGAACATTTATTGGTATTTTCGAGGATGGTGCCGGTGGTTCCATGTTTAAATTCTTGGAAGGAGGAGTAAAGTTTGGGTCGTGAGTTGGGTCCATTGTCGGGAGGGGGGATAATTACTTGGATTGGGTGTATAAATATTATGCTATTTTCCTCTTAGTGTGTAATGGATATATAAGCAAGAAGTAGGTATATGACAGTTGTCTGAGTAGGATGTGGGAAAGGAGGGTTCGTTGACAAATGTTGACCGTTATATCGTAATTTTTTTTTTTTTATATTTTTAATATTTTTATTATTTTTTTTTTTTTTGGTTCCGCTGTCACTATAAATAATAAATTTGAGTGTGGTGGTGGTGGTGGTGGGATTTATTACTATTAATGAAATTATTAAACTGTTATTCTACTAGTACTGCTGCTAATGGTTATTATTATTCTAAGTAGTTAAGAGAATATATATACAGTGGTCGTTGTTCGTTGTGGTGGTGGTTGTGGTGGTTGTGGTTGTGGTGGTGGTGGTTGGGTTATATCTACGGGTTTAAGGGTGATTGAAGTGGAGAAGGTGCAAAATATAATCTTTGCTTACTCTGTGAATTTTGTCTTGACTTTAAAATAAACAAAATTTGAAACTACAAGAAATAAAAATGATGAATTGTTAAATGTCTAGATCTAATTCATCAGCATATCTTTTATTATTGAGAAAAATTCTCACATAACCTGATGGGGGGGGCTTTACTACTATTCTTATAACCTAAATGGATTAGTCACATAGAATTTCATCATTTATCATTTCACGTCAACGTATGTGTGTGTGTATGTGTGTGTGTGTATGATGTTTACAGTTAATATTTTTCCTGTTAATTAAAACTATAAACTGCAATAAAAGTAGTGTGTACTTTTTCCATTTTAGTGACAATTACGTACGAAAGGAAGGTTGATGTCATACTACTATAAACAACTTACTACTACAACTTATTACTATTACAACCAACAGAAAAAAAACGGATTTTATTGATCCATTGTATTATTAAACCAAAATGACAAATACTTTACAATCAGATTGAAAATTTATTTACTGAGTCATTATTTACCTCAAACATTTGTCCCTTCTATGTGCGGCTCTTGTCACAATCCTCGAGGGATTTTAGCGGTACCGGAGTCTACCAACAGTAAGGACTCCGCGCTATAAAAACAAATCCCCAATCGCCGGTTCCTTTCTTCCAGATAAATAACTTTCCGAGATTGTGCCGGGGCATTTGATCCCCTTGACTCTGGTTTTTTAGTTGATGGACACTCTTTTTACTTCTAATAATTCTTCTACGGGATAACATATGTCCAAAGTTCCTTTTCATTAGAGCTTTATGATAAACAGTGAAGCTGAAAAAGAATGTTCGACATACGTTATCCCGACACACATGAAATTCATCGCATGGTTCTCTCTGAAAGCTGTGGTCTCTCCCACCTGTGGTTCAGCTCAGTCACCGTGTACAAAAATTCATAGTATATCAGTGTTACTGCTGGTAGTATATCTTTCCGTTCGTAATTTTTTTGAAAATGCAACTATCCATGCGATGGATTCCTGTAACCATTGTTTACCATTATAGACTGGCTCAATACAGACCAGTGTCTGTTTTCTGATGTTTCATTTAAATGGAGAGTCTGACTATCATTGAAAACATCACTCTCCATCTACTCTACTTGGAACTTACATTGAATCTCTCACCAGAAAAATCATCATACCTCTGAAAATTAAACCCAAAAAATTTTTGACAGACACTTCGTCACATCCTAACCTAACAGAAAGTATGTCATCGACACCCACCAAGATCAGACCAGCCAAGAGATTGATTGAGACGTCAGCAAAGTGTTCTCAACAAGGGTTGGCCTATGGAAATTGTGTGTTGAATAATTATGCAACCATGAATAAAGATAGATGTGGTCAGGAGTTTAATGAATTTAAAAATTGCATTTCCAAACAATTGAAGGGTAAGAAATGGTAGAATAAATCCCAGATGGATGAACGTTTTTGCTCAACAAAGAAGCGAGACTTGATGGTTTCTTGACATTTGTATGATCTGGAAAGAATGCCAAAGACTGTCAATGACCTGGTACATCGGTAGTCTTGGGTTGGATGCACTCTGGATGGAAAACGCGGATGACATCGATGGCATCGCAGACCTCACTGAGTATAGTGGTTCACTGCTCGTGTGAAACCATCGGTGACATAATTGATGTATTGATTTGTATATTTATTTATTTATTTTGATGACTTTTAATTGATGAGATATTTGATGAGTTGTTTGATGAGTTATTTTATGAGAATGAATGTATCCTCAAAAAGGGAAATTTACACTGTATCCACCCAATATTGCATCAAATTTGATTCTCGAATTATTCTATAGAATGGTGCGGTACTATGGTTACTAATTGATGTCTAAACTCTACTATCTTCTAAACCGAAAACGATCTGATACCTCTCAGGTCTCAGCCTGCGAATGCCTCGTTCTCCTAAATAAAAAGTGACATCTCTATCTATTTACAAGCAAAGGAAACAAATGAGGGAATTCGTTTTGAAAGCAGTATGTTACAAGCAACTGGTTGCAATTAGAGATTGTGATTCATCGATAATGATATTTCGAGATTATTTGACCTTGTTAGAAGCACATCAGTAGAAGTCAGTTTGACAATCTAATTCTACATGGTCTCGGACTGACAGAATGAGACCCTTGCTTATTAGATATTAATTAATAGTTGTTAGAGTAAAGTCGAAGTTTAAAGAACAACGATGACATGATTAGATATAATTTTTCCGTGGGCTTGTAGAATTTTGCAACTATTTTGTGGAAACATTGTCGATACTAAACCACCAGGTTATCATGGACTACCAAAATAAGATCAGAATGTTCTCTGATTGCCACGGTATAAATCCTGGACTAGAATATATAAATGAAATCAGAGCTTATCCAAAGTTCACGCTATTTATTATATCATAGAATAGAAGGGACAATTCTATACGTTTCCAGATTATATCAAGAGACCAAAGAAATTCTACCAAGGATCTAGCAAATTCAAAGCAACAATTATAAATGATAAGCGACCTATTTTTACTTTCACCCACTGACTATTACCCCTGACTATAAATTTATACTGGGGAATTAATTTACAATGATATCAGTTATGAGCGTGGGTCCACTCGTTAACTAACTAGGGGCTTGTGGTGGGTGCATTAAAAATAAAGTGTCACCATTTTTTTGTTGCACTGGCCCCAAAGAGACTCAAACCACCAAAGCTACCTACACAATCTTAAAATATTAAATACTGGGCAAAATAACGGAAAATTATCAGTACAATTTTGGAAAAATGTCCATACAAACATTACTCGATTGCAACAAGTCTAGTTGAAGATATCAACAACAACAACGTAATTCGAAATCTATGAAATAAGTCAGGTGTCAAATTGAAATAATTCAGGGCCCTCGTGCAAGATTAATTCATTGAGCATACAAAAATACTGAAGGATCTCAAAATGAGACGTGACCATGATTTAGCAGAGAGGAATATTTTAGTGGGCAGTCTACTGTGTGAGGTTTTTCAAAAATGCGATAATATTGCTACATTGAGCAGAAACAGAGCAAAAGGCAAAAACAAAAAAATATAAATAAATAATAATAAATCAGAATTAAGAATCATGTGAAGACTGTAAAGAGAAAAGAAAAAAAATCATATGCATTTGAAATTTAAGTGACTGGTTGGTAACTTATTTAGACGGAAGTACAGTAGAATCAGATCTAAGTGTAATTCGAAACCTTATAAATTGATTAATAAAACATTCCATTAGAATAAGGACATACTACTACGGGCAGTTATAACATATAGGAATAGTCAACCCTTTACTAAGCACATAATATTGTTTGGCGAGATTACTTAGCCGTTGTCTCCTTTGCCCTGTTGCTTTTCTCGTGATCACCTTTAGGCTAATGGTTGCATTGTTGTATATACTACTGCCCCTCCTTCATTGTTTTTTTTCTCTGTCTTACTTCTCCACAAAATGATTGTCAGAGTTAACGATGTACAAGAACAAAAAAAAAAAAAAAAAAAAAATCTGCATTTTCACTTAATTGAGTAAAAACTTGGAATACTTGAAATGCAACCCCCATCTTTGACTGTTTTATAAAACCACAATCAATTCCTCATTTTCAATTTATTCATATCTTATAAGTTTGACATATTTCTCATTAAGCTTGTTGTTTTATTACTAATCCCATTATCACAGACTAAGTCTACCTCACCCCCCCATATTCAATACAAGAAAAGCCACCACCCCCCCCATCTCAGAAATGATCAATATTTCTCGAATGGCAGGCTACAACAAGCAAGATGTTAAGAATATCATCTTGCTACTTCGAGAATTTGTCCTCACATTCAAAAAGAATCAACTTACAATAAACTCCCACTCACGGCCAGTGATATTGTTCTTGGGAACATTGATCGGAACCGTCGGGTTTGGTGCATACTTTACCATTAGAAACGTCATAGCTAGATTTAGTGAACGACAAATCAATAAACAACTATCAAGACCAAATTTAATCAGACAATCATCAACGATTTTAAAGAATGGTTCGCGTGAGATTTTCGTTCCCAAGGGGAAAGGGAAATTTACCAGAATTATTATTCCCAAACCAAATAATGACACTTATGCTGCTGATAAGTATTTATACAGTAATTTCAAAAAGAATCAACTGATTTTATCATTACAACAAAAGAATGCATTATTTAGTTCCAAATTTTTGAGTCAATTAACCATTATTTGGAGAATTCTTGTTCCAAAATTCTCCTGTAAAAATTCAGCATTATTATTAGCCCAATGTTTCTTTTTAATCTTTAGAACTTGGTTATCATTAATCATTGCCAAATTAGATGGTCAATTAGTCAAGAATTTAATCTCGGCTAATGGAAGAAAATTCGCTCGTGATTTGATTTATTGGTTACTCATTGCATTCCCAGCTTCATATACCAATGCTGCAATTAAGTATTTGGATAGTCGATTAGCATTGGGATTCAGAACAAATTTAACCAGGTATATTCATGATATGTACTTGGATAAAACCATGGCATACTACAAGGTTGGAGTTAATAATCAAGAAATTACCAATATTGATCAATATATTAGTGATGATATTGCTGAATTTTGTTCGTCGTTATGTTCGTTATTTTCATCCATGGGGAAACCATTTATTGATTTGGTGTTCTTTTCAATTTATTTGCGGGATAATTTGGGTACTGGGGCCATTCTTGGTATTATGGCCAATTATTTCGCAACTGCCATGTTGTTGAAACGAGCAACTCCAGCATTTGGGAAATTATCAGCACAAAAGGCCCATTTGGAAGGGGTTTATTTCAATCAACATTTGAATCTTATGACCAATTGTGAAGAAATTGGATTTTATAAAGGATCATTGATTGAAAAGACTAAATTATACGAAGAATTTGAAAAATTGATGAAACATTTGCATAAACAAACAAATATTGGATTCTGGTATGGTGTTTTGGAAGATTATGTGTTGAAATACACTTGGTCAGCTTGGGGTTATATCTTTTCTGGATTACCAGTTATATTTGAAGAAATTTGGCAATTGATGAATTCTGACCAAACTGACGGCGGTGAAGAAAAACCGATTAATCATGCTAATGAAAGAAGAAATATGAGACAATTTATTATCAACAAGAGATTATTATTATCTCTTGCTGATGCTGGTTCGAGATTAATGTATTCTATTAAAGATGTCAATACTTTGACTGGGTATACTGATCGTGTATTCAATTTATTAACTCAATTGCATAATGCCCATTCTCCAAGATTTGATTATGGAGCTAAACGAGGGATTAAAGATATCAATGGAACTATTCAATCTAATTATATGCAAGGATTAAGATTTGAAAACATTCCAATTATCATTCCTAGTTCCCAAGGGTCGGAAAATGTGCCATTAATTGAAGATTTGGACTTTACCTTAACTAATCATAAGAATATGTTGATTTTGGGAGCCAATGGATGTGGGAAAACTAGTATTGCCAGGGTCATTGCTGGATTATGGCCATTATATCGTGGGTTATTATCCAAGCCTAATGATGATGACATTTTCTATTTACCCCAAAAGACTTACTTCACTACTGGTAATTTACGTGATCAAATCATTTATCCACATACTTATAGTGACATGTTAGAAATGGGATATAATGATGATTATTTATACCATATTTTACGTGAAGTGAAGTTAGAGTATCTTTTGACTCGTGAAGGTAATTTCAATGTTGTTAAGGATTGGAAGGATGTTTTAAGTGGTGGTGAAAAGCAACGTATGAGTATTGCCCGTGTGTTGTTTATGCACCCTAAATTGGTGATTTTAGATGAAAGTACCAATGCTGTTAGTACTGATGTTGAAGATTATTTATTTGAATTATTAAGAACGAAAAAGATTCCATTTATAACCCTTAGTCATCGTCCATTATTGATGAAGTACCATGATTTTGTGTTGGAAATCCATGAACATGGGAAATGGGAAATGCATGATTTAACCAGTGAAGAAAACTTGGTTAGTATTGATAATGAAATTAAACAAATTGAAGATAAATTATCTCAAGCAGAACAATGGGAGGCAAGAAAGGCCCAGATTGAATTATATCTTGATGGGAAGGTGAATGAATCTGAATTGGATTCATTTGGTCAAGCGAATGGTGATCAAGCTAATGGTACTATAAAAGTCTAGCTAAGTTTTATTTAGAGTTAGAGTTATTGATTGCTGTTATTTAATGTATAGAATGGTTAGTTTTCTTTGTTTAAATCTGATGATTGAAGCTTGTAGTATTTTTTTTGCACCCAACCAATAACCTAATACTAGTGATATTTTTCTCACAGTAACAATCAACCCGGAGGGGAGTCTAACAAAGTGTCGTCAATTACACGACCGCGAAGAGATATAAATTTCTTTTTTTTTTTTTAGTTTCAATTTTTTTTTAAATTGTTGAGAGCACAGTGAAAGTGACAGAGTTAGCACCAGCACACACCCGACAACAACAACAACAACAATCATCATCTCAATATTTTTTTTTTTTTTTCATTTTACTTTCATCAACCAAAGATTAACCAAGATAATCAATCAATCAATCAATCAATCACGATAAAAATGTCTGAACCCATCAAGAAGAAGAACGGAGACATCTCTAAAGCACCCACACCCCAAAACACCCCTTCATCAGTCGACACATCATATTTACGTTCCCAACCACCCACAGTCTCCACCATTGAAGAAATCAATGAAGAAAATGTTGGTCAATTAGCAAATAATCCGGCTTTATTAAGTATGATCCAAGGTAAGTTGGGTGATTTAGTTGGTAAATCATCAGGATATGTTGATGCGTTGCCTAAAAAAGTTAAAGATCGAGTATATGGTTTAAAATCTATTCAAATGAATCAAATGAAATTAGAGGCTGATTTCCAAAAGGAATTATTGGAGTTGGAAAAGAAGTTTTTTAAATTGTATGAACCATTATATGAACAAAGAAAAAAGATCATTAATGGGGAATTAGAACCTACTACTGAAGAAATCGAAGAAGGAAAGGCGTTGGAAGAGGAAGAACGTGAAGATGATGAAGAGGCGGAAGAGGAAGAGGAGGAAGAAGAAGAAGAAGAAGAGGAAGAGGAAGATGATGAAAGTAAAGGTATTCCAGGATTCTGGCTTACTGCTTTGGAAAACTTAACCACGGTTTCAGAAACTATTACTGATAGAGATTCAGAGGTTTTGCAACATTTAAGAGATATTCGTATGGAATATTTATCTACTCCAGGATTTGAATTGATTTTCGAATTCGAAGATAATGAATTCTTCTCCAACCAAATCTTAACCAAGACTTATCATTATCAAGCAGAATTGGGTTACAGTGGTGATTTCGTTTATGATCATGCTGATGGTTGTGAAATTAATTGGAAATCAAAAGAAAATAACGTTACTATAAATATAGAAAGAAGAAAACAAAGAAATAAAACCACTAAACAAACAAGAACTATTGAAAAACTAACTCCTTGTGAATCCTTCTTCAATTTCTTTGATCCACCAAAACCACCAAAGATCGACAAGGAAGATGAAGAAAAGGATATAAATGATAGCGAAGAAGAAGATATTGAAGAAGAAGATGAAGAGTTAGAAGCAAGATTAGAATTAGATTACCAGTTGGGTGAAGAAATTAAGGATAGATTGATTCCACGTGCTATTGATTGGTTTACTGGTGATGCCGTTGATTTAGGGTTCCCTGAAGAATATGATGACGAGGAAGAATACACCGATCAAGAAGAAGGTGATTCCGATGACGATGACGATGACGATGATGGAAAGCCACAACAACCAGCTCCTGAATGTAAGCAACAATAATCGTGTTCTTTCATTCAATCGAGGGTTTGAGAGTGTCATTTCTTTCTCAGTTTTTAGTGTTTCCGGTTTATAGATAGGTCTTTTTTTTTTGAAATATATTTGTTTCCTTTTGTTAGTTTAGTTTTGTTAATTATCTTTATTACTTGGTGTTAATGTAGCAATCATATAAATGAATTTCAAAGTGAGTGGGTAGTGTGGGAGATGACCCGCCTCATTCGGAATATCACCCGATATCCCGCCAAGACCAACCCGCCACCACGGTGTCTACACTCAAACACATATGATTCATACCACTCGCTTAATCGACCCGTTTTGTTATTCATCAACGGTTAGAAGTGGTCATGTGTCCCAATAGTGTAGATGGATTGGATTTGGGTATTTTACACTTTAATACCTCTATAGGCAAGTATTTCTTGTTCTTACCAAAAGCGTAGGCTCACTTTTGAGGGGAGGAAGGTTTAATTATGTGTGTAAAGTATAAAGTCGAAGTCTAGATTGAATTTGTCGTTGGTTTGGGCTTTGTTTGTGGAACGAAAGGTGATGTGAGAGTGATTTGTGGTGTTGACGTATTTGAATCAGGTTTGTTACAGCACTAAAACGGCCATGATGGTGGTCATGGCGCAGGTTTGGGGAGTTGGAATGGATTTGGTTTCGGATATGCTTGGAATCGAAGGTTTAAGGATAGCCAGGATTTGAGATATTCAGTTTGCAAGTAATGGGTCAACTATCCTTTTGGGGGGAAGTTGAGTAAGTATCGGGATTGTGCGATATCGATTAATCCATTTAGTCCTAAAAATAACCTAGACATTTAAAAAATATTATTGTCTAAATTAGATTATACGAGCGGGGTGCAGATTTAGCGAAAAAAATAACTTTAAACACAAAACCCACACAAACACACAAAATCTTGCAAATCGAAAACTAAAAAATCAACTTTGTAAATCAAAGAATACTCTACAAAACAAAAAAAAAAGGAAGAAGAAGAAGAAGAAGTAGAAGTGAAAAGTCTTAAAATGCAAAAAAAATTTCTTGGGTGTTTATTTCCAAACCTTCCCATTGCGGAAGCATATAAGGAAACCATTACGGAATCACTATAAAAGCAACCACAGTCCCCCCCCTCCCCTGCGCTTTCTTTTCCTTCATCTCTTCTTTATTTCCTCAAACACCAGCTTTTCCCATTGGTTCATTCACAACCGTCAAGATATTACTCCTCCTCCCTTCAATAATGAAATTCTCCACCCTCCTCACCGTCGCCGCTTCGGCACTCACCACCACCACCACCGCCACCACCACCCCGCTCGACAAAAGATCATGCGATACCAGTTGTGTCATGATTCAAGAAATCCAAATCCGGGTGTGTCCCGAACAAGTCGCCAATGAGGACCCCGTGGGGATCATTCAATGTTCGTGCGACCTCGACGATGATCAATTTTGGGCGCTTATGAGTGATTGTGCCATCAATTGCCCCGAACAGGGGTTTGATGCGCCTGAAAAGGACCCAGTCAGTATTCGTAGACATTATTGTGATGCGATTACTCCATATATTAGTGAAGATGCTGCTGCGGCTGTTGTTGACGATGTGACTTCGTCCGTGGGGTCGGTGACTACCCCCGTTGCTGTGGGTACTAATGTGACTACTAGTGCTGGTGAAAGTGCTTCCGGGTCTGCTACTATGGGTAGTAGTTCGTCTGAGGCAGGATCAACTAGGGTTGATACTGTTACTGGTGGTGCTAATGGTTTGGTATCTGGGGTTTGGACTTGTTTGGCTGCTGTTTTTGCATTGATGTAATATGCAGAGAAAGAGGTTTTGTGCTAGAAGAGCTGTTATAAGATGTTTGTAATTTTGATGCTTTTTCTTTTGAATACTGTTTTAATAATTGATTAATTAGTGTGTTAATATCGTTTGTAGAATGAAAGTAAATTGACCATTTCAACCAATGGCTAGTAGCAAGTAGTGGGAGCGCATTCGGTTACTACAAATCAATTGTATACAACATCTTGTTCCTTGTCGATTTCGTAAGATAGGATACGGGAGAGACCTGGTTTCTTGGAATCATCATTTACCCCACCTTGAATCACCCTCATTTGGGTTTTCCAAACCAGATCAATTTAGTCTCTTAAGGATGGGTATTAGATAACTTTAATGAAGGAGCCAGCCTTTCTTATTTTTGGAACTTTATTAGTTTTTCAAGATGTTCTCTAGTTTGTTCTGTATACGGTTTAATTCTTGGCTGAAACTTATAAATTCCGCTATGTTTATGACATTCCACTATCCAGTATTTCTATCTCTTTCAGATGATAATAACCTATTCTACGTCATTTTAGGACCGTTTTAAAGTTTTCCGAAGATTTAATTCCTTTTTCAGACTCAAAAGAATCTTATAGAGTATTTGGAGTTAGATTTTGTTCAAGTTGAGTATTTAAGTTTAAGTTTCTTACTTCGAAGCCAGCATTCCTTATTTGAACTTGTATAAGCGTACTTAGATTTATTTGAATCAGTCTGAATTAAAAAAAATGGTACGAGTAATCGATTGAAACTTTCTGTTCCCCTATCAAGAAAATGTTCAAAAGCACTAAATTGGCAAGCTTAGCTGGGTTAATAAGCTTTAATGGAATACTGCTGGTTATTCTGGTTTTTAACTAATGAATGCTGTAGCTGATCTAAACAATTGATCGTATCCTGAACTGTTTTAAGGATCTTAGCCAGAACCATTAGGTTTTCCAGCATGTAATGACAAATTGGTAGCAAACCGACCCGTGTGTCAGCCTCGGTCGCAAAACCCTTACCAATTGATGATGCTCATACCTCTTCAAGAATATGTAGACCAATATTCAATTGACTTGATACAGTAGATAGCCGTTGGTGGCTGTGGTAACCTGTCCCACTCTGCTTACACACTCAACGAAAACCATTGAATTGTTGCAAACATCAGAAAGCTGAGGATCTGCCTACTCAAATAGAAATGACATCATACATAGGAACATCCATTCAATGTGTGAATTGCCTTCGTGGTATCTTGAATCGAGGCGCAAGCATGGTGAGGTGGTGTATCAACTTCTAATTACAGGCGATCTGCCATACACACACACACAGACACACACACCCAAATCGGTTAGTTTTGCAATGTGTGGAATTCTTTTCTATCACCTGTGACATTCAACAATTACCACGCCGAGTCCCATCCGCTAACTTTGACATCACTGGGGTCAGTCTCGGATATAGTTGGCGTTGTAGTCTTGAAATACCAAGACTTTTTGTAATTACATATGGCGGTATACAATTTCACAAGGGAACACATACACACATCTTTTAAAACGTCTTCCTCGGGCCAGACACCCACACACAATTATATTTCAATATTTCAAAGCGAGTGTTTATTCCCACCAATGGGTAATGTTATGGCGATATTCCCGAATCGGGTAGAGGACGCGGCGCTTGTAGAAACGCCGCCACACTTGGCATTGAGTGTTCAACATCAAGCGATTTATTTTTCAAAAAATAGGGTGGCACCTTTCATCGAATATACCCGAGGAACCTAGACCAAACAAAAAAAAATAGGAGTAGAAAAAAATAATCTATCAACCTGCTGCTCATCGCCCCGTCCTCCGAGGTTTCAATGATAATTGAGCGAAGATCTTATACCCATTCATAATGGATGGTTAGTTTATAGATCTATCCCCCCCCTCCTTCCCGATGACATACACGTGAATGGTATTTTGCACCAGTATTCCGAAAGCACATCAACCCTCGATAAGCCTCGCTATGGTGTTCCCGTTTTAAGAAATAGAAGCACGCACGGCTGCGAACACAAAAATTAGGGGGCGGGACCATTGTGAAGAGTATTCTCCGGAGTGGACAAACAAACAGACAATAAACCGCGCAATTTTTGAGAAAATTGGCATGAGGAAAAATAGAGCAACTACTGCATCACCGAGTACTGAATCCAGTTAGATAATCCGATCTGTCGATTCTAATTGTTTTGAAAGCCAAAAGAAAACAAAATTCAGAGGGAACAAAGAGAATTTTAAAAACAAGACAGATCTAAGTGTTTGTAGTGGTGGAAATCGTTTTCGATTTGTGGAACCATTATTTTGTTAGTGGGATCAATTTGCAACCGTGATGAAAAGATTTCATGTGCATGTGAACAACAACAAAAAAAACTGAATATGATAATAATACTAATAATAATAATAATACCACTAAACAAAGATCGTACTGTTTTCCAGAAATGAAACGGTTATGATGTAGTCATATGTGAAATGATGATAGTTTGCCGATTAGGAGTGGCTTGGTCTGCGATAGTACCTGCCTTGGTGGAGATCGTCAAACCAGATGGGATTGGTGTATATTCATCACATGAGAACGAATTGATAACCTCCCGGTAGTCCATATAGTTTCGAGAACGCATAGACTGCAAATTCCCTACTCTTAGTCGATCAATCCGATGATGTTTGGGACTAACGTCAAGAATCTAGTAGAGATATCGGTTATCAGAGTTCGGGATGGTATATTCTGATTTTTTTTTTTTTTTTTTGGTATCTGACATAATTATATTTCTAGATCGGTGAATGCATATTAATTGCCGCATGTGCATATTCGGGGGGCTTTCTGTTTTTCTACCACAGTACAGTGTCATTCAAGAATGATATCATTCATGATGAAATGTGACCATATTCATTTCAAGGGGGGTGGGGGGGGGGCTACTCATAGTCATATATTGAGGCGGTCTAAACCTCAGGAGAAGGTTCTAGCCGTCATGACAATTTTCTCCAAACGGTCAGGTTTCCTGGTTTGGGTGTTTGATGGTTTACGAAAAATGCTGAAAGCCGTGTTTGTTCGGGTGGTCGGGTTTTAGGTGATATAGTTAGGTTGCATATCATCAAAGGTATCTCAGTTGAAAATTAGCGCGTAATGCAAGATTCAAACCAAGGTATATCATATATTACCTCCGTTGCATAAAGGGGGGGGGGGGGTTGTTGAGTTATACTTTTTTAAATTCTCGATTCTGGATGATGAATCATCCTCCCTTACCGTCGAAAAGTATAAATTCGTGTTTTTTTCTAAGCGATCATTAGATTTGCACCTAGATTTACAATTTCTATACACTAGCATTATTAATTGAAGTATGGGGTGAGGTTAGGTTAGAGTATTATACAGGATGTGAGTCAAGAACCACCCCTTTGCATTGTGTTTTGATTGTTTTATCTCTTTCTTCTTTCTTGGTTTTTCCATAATGTCGTGTCATGGGAGATGGGTACAACTAGAAGCATCGTAATGCGCAAGTAAAGAAGGAGTTGCCGAGCATTTAAGGTGATTATTTTCGTACTTTGCACCTGTTTCTATTATGATGCAGAGGATAATCATTTTGAACACAGAATGGAAAATAAATGAATGAATGAATGAATGGGTTATTGTGTATTGGTTAAAACAAACGGAATTTTTGTTTAAGCTGCACATGGTTTATTGTTATGCAACGTTGAATGAAGAAAGAAACACCCATTTTGGTAAAAATATATCTACATACATATATCCATGTATATCTATATCAAAGAGAGCACCATTGTCTTGTTTGCTTGTCTGTACGTATTGTTTCTGGTGTAGAGTAATTGTAGATATAAAATAGTCAATCATTTTAGATAAACCTTAATTATTTTGGATGTCATCATCATCATCATCATCATATCATGATGGTGGTGTTATGTAAGTTGCAAACGTACTCAAAGTGAATAGATTAATAAAATCTAGTTTAATAGCAATAGCAATGATAGTAATAATTATTTATTATTTATTTATTTAGTACTACTTCTACTAATAAACTGTTAGACAATTAGAATTATCAAAAAAAAATAAAATAAAATAAAATAAAAATAAAATAAAATAAATTAGAATTATCACATGCAAATCAAGCAGTAAGGAATGGAACAGTAGGAGTATTACACACACACACACACACCCAGACACACACAGATTGTAGTAGTGTACAAATATTATGTAGTAACAAATGTAACAAATAATAAAAAATAATAATATTTCTAATCTAAGAAAAAATAATAAAAATAAATAATAAAATAATAAAATATAATAAAAAATAATAAATAAACTTACAATCTACCCATTTTGCATATGGTAGATGTAAGGATTGAGATGTAAATGGTCCATTTCTTCTATTTTAATGACAAGATGATGAATTTGAATAAAAATTGCCTCAATTACTTTGTTTAGCAAAACACCATCATTTGTTTGTTTGTTTGTAGATGAGTGTGTGTGGGTGTGTGTGTTTTAAATCTCTCATGTGATTTAGATTGAATTATTATTTATTATTTTCCATTTAACATTAAACTATATTTTATTGTGGTGGTTATGGGTTTTCTTTCTTTCTACTATAATTGTGATCAAGCATAAATAAAATAAAATAAAAAAATCAAGTATAAATATAAATATAAATACATTGTGCATTTTCATTTTCATTTTCATTTTTATATTTCTATTTCTACTCTTAGTTTTATCACTACAGTCATAATCACACATTTCATCATACAACAATGTCAGACCAAAAGCAAGCCAAGCAATTCGATTCCAAGTTGTTGAATCATATCAGTCAATACTCATTGATCAAACATTTCCAAGGATTGATAACCTCTTATTCCATAGTCAATGTGGTGTATCAACAATACTTGTTACCAATGGTTACATTTGTAAATGCTCAAGTATTGACCAAATCCCCAGTTTATGAAGCTGCAAACTATGTCGACGGTCAAGCCGACCTGACTTTATCCTTTTTTGACAAGTACTTTATTGAGATTCCAAAGACTACTGTTGATTCTTTTTCAACCACCTATTTAGATGTTGCAAACAAAAAGTTGATTGAAGTCAACAACAAATTCTTACCACCAATTGAAAAGAGTGAGGGTGTCTTGAGTACATTTAAGAATATCTTTGTTAACTTTAAGAATATTGCCTTTAGCAAGTCTACTGAAATCCAAAAGAACTTGGTTGACACTTATAACAGTGAATTGTCCTCCACCAAGAACCAAAACTTTGTTGGTAAAAACATTGAAGCCTCCTACAACACTGCTCAAAAGACAATCAAGACATTGAATGAAGAAATTATTACTCCATTGAAGAACCAAACTCAAGACTACGTTGATCAAATCACAACCCAAACTAAGAATAAGGCTGATGAAATAATCAAGACTAAGGTTAACCCAAAGGTTGCAGAACTCAAAAAGAAGAAGGATGTGCTCTTGAATGGAAACAGTGCTCCAGTATCTGCGTCTGCTTAAAAAAAATTGAGTACCTTAGTTTAATACCTTTTTGTCTTCCTGCCCACTTCTGCACATAAATTAATATTACACCCACCCCCTTGAATATTTTGTTAAACAATACATTTAAATTTACATATATATCTATATTTTTTTGTTATTGTTGTTGCCAATGGTGGAGGTGTGCATTTGCTGTGTGTTTGTGTGGATGTTTGTGTGTAGGGGAGAACAAAGAGATATATAATATGGTGGTGAAACAATTGTTTTCTCTCTAATTTTTTTTTTCCTTTCCCAGGGGTATTTAGTGGTGGCTAAACCTAGAAATGCGATTGTAAACGGCTCCGCCCCTGATTTATTTATATATATATATATATACAACGTATACATTATCAATTCAAGTAATATTTAAAGAAATAATACCAAGCCAATCATTTCCTATCTTTTGCCCATGATGTGGCTTTTCGGGAGGATCATACAACTTGATAAGATAAGACACGCACTGCGCAAAAACGTAAACAGGGGGGGTCTAGAGTTTTTCATCCCCCAACCAAAAAAAACAAAAAAAAATAAAAAAACCAAAAAAGAAAAAGATACAAACCAAAAACCCTTGTGGCTGCAAAAAAAAAAAAAAATAACCAAATAACAATAATAATAATAATAATAAAATAGATTGCTATACCCTTTGTTCATTCTTACACAAAACATCTTCACTGATCAACGTTTTTCCCCCGGAATAGACACTGGTTCTCCAATAACTGTTTTATTTTTGATTGCTCTATTGTAATAACCTATCTAACCCAATTACTGAAACGTTTTTATATAATCAAGTCCACCCACACACTGAGGCACAGTCAACTCATCCCCATTTAAAATCTCATAAATGGCAAGCCCAACATCCACAGTCCTTTCAATGGCATCATGTTCCAACATCAACCCCTTCCCGCCATTTCTCTCCTTAAATTTCTTAACATCAGCATAAATATCGGCTTCATTTCTATTCTTGGAACTATCCAACATCTTCCAATCAAACGAATCGAAATCCCAGAGGACGGCCTGCATGCCGAATTGGCGCAAGATCCCTCGGATCCGATTATCAATCCCGCCATAGGGGGGTCGGAACCATTTGGGCAAATGTCCCGCCGTGGCATTCATGGCCCAAATACTCCATTGGATTTGGGCAATGACTTTTTCATTAGGCAACGCGGGGAGGAATTTGTGACTCCACGTGTGCGAACCCATAATGTGACCCCTATAGTGCGATTCAAGGTAGATTTCGGGATACTTGACGATATTTATCCCCAATGTGAACAAGGTGGTTTTGGTGTCGCCGAAATTATCCAATAGTTTGAGTGTTGAAGGCAGGGGTCCATCATCGAATGTTTGGGAGAGTTTGGGACAGGTATATACATCATCGAATTCAACACAGTTAAAACAATCAAATGAACAACTTTGCGGTGATCGTAATATCCGATCGTGACATTCTGCTTGGTCATGGAGGGGGATTTCAGGAATGGCCGAGAAGGAAATGAAATCAAGGGGGATATATGGTGGATCGGGCCCTGGCCATTCTGTCATCCCCGTGAAGTCAGTTAACCATTTAGGAAATGGTAATTGTTCATACTTCCCACCCACTTGTCCCGTAGAGTCAGGATTTCGATTACTTCCAGGACCAGGAGCCAATGGAGACGAAGGTGGTGGTGGTGCAGGATAATGAGGGGCAAGTGGTGGTGGTGGTGGGGGTGAGATGTTAGTGTGGCGTTCACCAGGCAGAGGTTTAGGAACTCGTTGTCTTTCCAGGGGATGCGTAAAGGGGTATCGTTTAGGTTGTGGTTGTTGTTGATTATCAAAGTCTGGTAATACTAATGAAACTCGTTTCCGTCTCTGACGAGCTTGTTGTTGTGAAGAAGCCCCCATTCTTCCAGGGACAGAAATAGTTAACCCGGGCTCGATGGGGAATTGGGGTCTTGGTAACCGTCCTGTCATTACCGAACCATCCTCATTGGGAAATAACGGAATCTTGATTGCATATTGATTGGTTGCCAGTTTGTCATATTGTGGTGATGGGGCTGATGTGGAATATGTAATGGTGAACGTGAGAACCAATAGGAATATCCTTAGACGCATTTTCAGAAGAAGCTGGATTGGTATTGATATAAGTAGAGTCCGTAATCCTCTTTGAAAAGTGGTCCAATGGGGTTCTGGTTTTGTCAAAATTGAGGGCACTCTTTGGGGTTTTTACGTATGCGTAGAAACCACAAAACAATTTAAGTTACACCAAGAAAGTTACAATTGCTGCGAAATTTTTTAGTTGCAGAAGTAGCGAGATCAATGATTTGGTAGCGCGCACTTTTTGACAAAAAATGGAAGGAAGATTTTACCCCCATTATTTATTATCGACTGTTTTGATAAATATATTGATAACTTGAGTATCCAAACGAATTGACTCATTCTAGAACAAATTACCAATTTAGTTAAGGTTGGTTTCTTGACTCACCAAGTTTTGCTTGATTACATTACATTACCAAAATCCAAAATTTTTTGTAAATTCTCAAATCTCTTAAATCGGAATCCATATCTAGTTCCTAGTCAGCAATTGAGAAGTCCAAAATAAGGGGATATCCAGGTTTTCATTTTAATCAAACTACAAAGATTTAATGATGTTTGTAAAGTCGTTTGAAAATCACATGAAAATCAAACAGCACGTTTACAGATATAGATTAGTATTTACACGACTATTAACATAACTACTATCTATAAATTGCATACACTCACATCTTGATCAATTACATTTCCGTGGTCAATTTCAACCCTTCCTCCTTTGTCAGACTAACGATAAACAATTTTACCATTCTTAGATGGAAAAGAAAGGGGAATGGTGGGACTTGGGGGATCATGGTCAAACTAAGCGCTCAATGGAAAATTTATGTCACTGTAACACAAATCTACATTTCTTAGATAAGAAAATTCACACAACGGATTTCTTGGTATTGCATCCAGATGTCTTTACATTTTGATTAAATGAAGTATAACTAAAAAAAGATCAAAGACTACGAAAGTCATTAATGTACATTTTCTAAATAAACAAATTTTGCATTACTGTCAAAAATATAGAACGAAATAATTGGTATAAGTAACAACCCCCTCGACGATGATGGTTCTAATATGGTTATGTCTCGCTTGTAATTTTGTGATTTGCAACCTAAAGCAGAGTATAATGTCATGTTCCATCGACAAATAGCATACTTACTACTCTTCCCAGTCAAAAATACTTTATATAAGTATAAACAGTCTAATTACTTTTTCTCTTGTTCTCGTTTTTTTGCTTTAATTATAAAAATTTTAAACCCAATAAAACTCTAAATAATGATCACTTTGTATATTTCCCAAAGAAATTCCCAAATGAATGATTTTTATTTTAGATGATTCCCAATAATAAATTAACAACCGCCGATTTCTTGTAGAATACTTTCCTCGTACTTGAAAAGTCAAGCGTATCTTAAATAAACTCACGATATAATCCTTTTTCCTTTGTTCATTTTGCTGCTCTAGCTAGTAATAGAGAAACCCAATCCTCAGCCAATCACCGTTTCAATTCTTTGATTTTACACCATCATGCTCCAGTACATTTATATTATGCAGCTTCAATTGCTCAAGCTCAGATTGCAACTTCTTCAATTGACGTTTCAAATTTCTATTCTCATCCAATATTTCTTCATATCTTCCATTTAGACTCGCTCTTCGTTGAATCGGATGTGCCTCTCCCTTATACTTCTTAATAATATCCTCTTGATAATGTTGCATGTTATTACTACTATGTGGTTGTTGTGTAAGATTATTTGACGTAAAGCTAAAGTTGCCAAACATAGGATTTCGCTTGGATGTGCTGGATGTAGATGAACTTCGACTACCCGTTGTCGATAATGAACTTGACCTACGGACTGGTATACCAGAACTATTATTGTTATTGTTGTTATTGAGTGGCAATTGACTCCCAGGACTGTTCATCTTTAAAATTTTATTCTCCAGCTTTAAGAAATCAATCTCCCTCATTAATTTCAATACAATTGCATCTTGTTCGCGTTCCATCAAATCAATAATCTGTTCATTTGAAAATTCTGAAAATGAAGCTCGATTTGGTGAAGGAAACGCATTGGTGGTATAATTGCTGCTACTAGCGCTTAACGAGCGATTGTGACGCGCTGCGGCATTTGTTGAAGTAATACTATTTCTGGGGGATAACAGTGAGGGCGAGAATGTCCCTAATATCGGGGGTGATAAGGCAGACCCTATAGTTCCTGCAGCAGAAGGTAATCTTGGAGATGTTTGTGACATTGATGCTAAAGTAGGAGCAGACGAAGTGACCATATTGTGGTGGTGATGGTGATGGTGGTGGTGTGTGGTTGGAGTAGATGGGTTTGGAGAAGATGAAGATGCAGATGATACAGTTGCAGCTGTAGAGACAGTTGGCTTTATACCGTTCTTTGCGTTAACCATTTTTAATTGAAGTATGTTTATATATATATATGAATTGAGAGAGAGAAAGAAAAAGAAGCCAAAGGAACTTTTTTAAATCGTGAAACTTTCTTTATCTCTTTATATTTGTGTTTAGTTGAGATTCCTTTTTTTTTTTTTATTTATTTATATTTATATTTATTTATATTTATTTATATTTATTTATTTTTCATATACAAAAAAACATTCATTGACATAATAATCCACAAATTTTAATTATAAAATAATTCTTGTTTTTCTTCTCCGCTTTTATTTCTTCTTTGGTGACAGCAAAAACACTCACTCATCACTTTGTATCCCACAAAAACTCCCAAGTGTTACGTAATCGCATTCTCTTCATCTCTTACAGGGGGACACGCACACTACCAACCACAATGAATCTAATATACACTTTGTGAGATGGTCTTCATCTCCCATATCCACCACAACCACTAAGAACAACAATACTAACAATAAACAAATAGCATTTCTTTTTTTTTTAATTTAATTCAATTTACTCCATTTCATCTGTGATTACTTCCTTATAAAGTTTCCCTTCGTTTATTTAAGGAACATGACTCAGACAATATTTAAGCGCCACCATTAAATATGCCCCCTAATTTACCATCTGCAAATGCTTTCTCATGTTTAAACACATTACTGATGCCTCCAGACCAAATTGCCACAATGACGTATCGTTGATTACACAATTGGGCGTTATACAGCGTGCATCAACGAAAAACACCAGTGAGTGATTTTTTTTCCTTTTTGCTTGCAGTTCCTTCCTCTGTTTTTGTAGCTATTTTTACTAATGTATGGTTACCTAATTAACAACAAATAAACTTTTTAGAATATTTTCTTCCTAGTGCCAAAAGGAAATTTAATGCACCATCATCTAGTAACGCCTACCTTAATTCATCGTACTGCCTTAACCTCTTCAATTTCACTAGAACAGGACATAAATCACAGCCTCGTTAAAATAGCAAGGAGTCCATACTGGACAATAGCGTATTAAACAGGGGGGGTTTATCGTATTCAGATCCTCAACTGGGCTCATTTTAGGATTCCCGGTCTCTCCTCTTTTATCAGCACAAAATATTTCCCCTTCTGGATTCTGGATTTGCCATTGTCGATACAAACCTCCCCTCTAAAACAACATTTGGTAGATTGGAATAAACGGATAGATAAATGAGAAATAAGCTCCTAATCCTAAAACTCAGCTTGATTCGACATTTCCGTCGCCAACATCAAATTAGACATTTCAGTTTATTACCCCTATTATACTTATGGCACCATCCATGTGGACTTCATGAAGGAAGCGGCGGATATCATATGGCGCAATATCCGAGTATCAAACTTCATGTTCCACTTTTGATCTTTTCACCTGATACCTCGTAATAGTCCAGACTTTTGGGAGATGCTGTACAACATGCAACCAATATCTAATATCGTGTCCTCTTTTCTACATATGCATACAGTCTCAAACGCGTCGAATCTTCTGATGGATATTAGCTCATTTGATTCTTCAAAGGCGTGTTTACCATCAGCCCATGGGTATTTACAAGGGAGAAATCTCTCATCGTTTAAACACGAAATTGACAAGTCCGGTGCTTTGCAACCATAGCGACA